>JBBHAA010001354.1:1452500-1460542 GCA_037953035.1 Aquarana catesbeiana | reverse complement strand
AACAGCGCTAAAGCGTCACTTTACCGATAACACCGGCACCGCCCCAGTGTGAAAGTCGCCTAATGCCCCGTACACACGATCGCACATTCCCACCACACAATCCATGGCTCACACTTGTCTTCTCTACACGCGGGTCACACAAATCTTGGCGGAAATTCCGATCGCCAAGAACGCGGGATGACGTACAAGACGTACGACGAGAAGAATGAAGATCAATAGCCAAGTGCGGCTCTTCTGCTTGATTCCGAGCATGCGCGGCACTTTGTGCGTCGGAATTGTGTACACACCATCGGAATTTACCACAACCGATTTTGTTGTCGGAGAATTTGAGTTGCAGAATTTCCGACAACAAGTTCCCATCGAAGGTTTTCTGTGGGGAAATCGGAGCGTGTGTCCGGGGCATTAGTCTATCCTATATATATTCTACCTGGAGTTCTACTTTAAGCTTTGAAGATAAAATCTAGAAGCTGATTGGTTACTTTGCACAGGACAGACAGACAGACAAATACTTTCATGACTTGCAGATTTAGCAGCTGTTTTACCTGTCAGAATGATTTGTATTTGTCCATCCAGCTCTGAGTTTTTCACAGCTCTGCCCCACAGCCCAGTCCTGTGTACAATGTTAGGAGAGCCAGTCGTTGTCTCCTGCAGTCTCCCCTTCATATACAGGTCTCCTCCCCACCCCCACCCAGTGTCTGCAAAATAGAAGGAAGCAGCAAACTGGCTCATCGTTCTGTCAGATCCTTACACTGCAACACAAGCAACTGCTTCTTCTCCCTCTCCCAGTCTGAGCTCTGCTGTACAGGGACTGCAAAAAGGCAGAGACCAAGTAAAAATAGGGCCCTTTCATTACAATCAATAGATTTCATGATATATTAATGATTACAGACTTCCAGGATTTTCTGCCTTTTATATCTGTTGAAGTTTCACCTTAAAGTTTATCTGAAGGTAAAAGCTTTTATTTTGTTTGTTTTGTGTAAAGTGGAGAGGGATTAGAACCCCTGGAAGGTTTTTATTGCTCTTTGTGTCCTGTTTACCGTCATCACCAAAAAGTGAAAGAAAATCCCACGTTTTGTATTTTTCCTCAAACAGAGGGGGATCTACCTAGGGGGACGCTAGTTCTAGTGACCCCGGTGACAACCAGCCATTGCCTTACTTTGTTTGGAGGGATTTCCTCTCATTTCCTGTTTTGGGGACAGGAAGTGAAGGGAAATCTCCCAAATCAGACACATAAGGTCCAAGTCAATGAAGACACGGATGAGTGCGTTTGGGGTGTAAAACCTTGAATGGCCTGCACAGAGTCCTGACCTCAACCTTTAGATAGAAAACCTTTGGGATGAATTAGAGAGGAGACTGTGAGCCAGGCCTTCTCATCCAACATCAGTGCCGGACCTCACAAATGTGCTTCTGGAAGAATAGTCAAACGCTCCCATAGACACCCTCCTAAACCTTGTGGATGGCCTTCCCATAGACACCCTCCTAAACCTTGTGGACGGCCTTCCCATAGACACCCTCCTAAACCTTGTGGACAACCTTCCCATAGACACCCTCCTAAACTTTGTGGACGGCCTTCCCATAGACACCCTCCTAAACCTTGTGGACGGCCTTCCCATAGACACCCTCCTAAACCTTGTGGACGGCCTTCCCATAGACACACCCCTAAACCTTGTGGACGGCCTTCCCATAGACACCCTCCTAAACCTTGTGGATGGTCTTCCCATAGACACCCTCCTAAACCTTGTGGACGGCCTTCCCATAGACACCCTCCTAAACCTTGTGGACGGTCTTCCCATAGACACCCTCCTAAACCTTGTGGACGGCCTTCCCATAGACACCCTCCTAAACCTTGTGGACAGCCTTCCCATAGACACCCTCCTAAACCTTGTGGACGGCCTTCCCAAAGACGCCCTCCTAAACCTTGTGGACCGCCTTCCCATAGACACCCTCCTAAACCTTGTGGACGGCCTTCCCATAGACACCCTCCTAAACCTTGTGGACGGCCTTCCCATAGACACCCTCCTAAACCTTGTGGACGGTCTTCCCATAGACACCCTCCTAAACCTTGTGGACGGCCTTCCCATAGACACCCTCCTAAACCTTGTGGACGGCCTTCCCATAGACACCCTCCTAAACCTTGTGGATGGCCTTCCCATAGACACCCTCCTAAACCTTGTGGACGGTCTTCCCATAGACACCCTCCTAAACCTTGTGGACGGCCTTCCCAAAGACGCCCTCCTAAACCTTGTGGACGGCCTTCCCATAGACGCCCTCCTAAACCTTGTGGACGGCCTTCCCATAGACACCCTCCTAAACCTTGTGGACGGCCTTCCCATAGACACCCTCCTAAACCTTGTGGACGGCCTTCCCATAGACACCCTCCTAAACCTTGTGGACGGCCTTCCCATAGACACCCTCCTAAACCTTGTGGACGGCCTTCCCATAGACACCCTCCTAAACCTTGTGGACGGCCTTCCCATAGACACCCTCCTAAACCTTGTGGACGGCCTTCCCATAGACACCCTCCTAAACCTTGTGGACGGCCTTCCTATAGGCAACCCCCTAAACCTTGTGGACGGTCTTCCCATAGACACCCTCCTAAACCTTGTGGACGGCCTTCCCATAGACACCCTCCTAAACCTTGTGGACGGCCTTCCCATAGACACCCTCCTAAACCTTGTGGACGGCCTTCCCATAGACACCCTCCTAAACCTTGTGGACGGCCTTCCCAAAGACGCCCTCCTAAACCTTGTGGACGGCCTTCCCATAGACACCCTCCTAAACCTTGTGGACGGCCTTCCCATAGACACCCTCCTAAACCTTGTGGACGGCCTTCCCATAGACACCCTCCTAAACCTTGTGGACGGCCTTCCCATAGACACCCTCCTAAACCTTGTGGACGGCCTTCCCATAGACACCCTCCTAAACCTTGTGGACGGCCTTCCCATAGACACCCTCCTAAACCTTGTGGACGGCCTTCCCATAGACACCCTCCTAAACCTTGTGGACGGCCTTCCTATAGGCAACCCCCTAAACCTTGTGGACGGTCTTCCCATAGACACCCTCCTAAACCTTGTGGACGGCCTTCCCATAGACACCCTCCTAAACCTTGTGGACGGCCTTCCCATAGACACCCTCCTAAACCTTGTGGACGGCCTTCCCATAGACACCCTCCTAAACCTTGTGGACGGCCTTCCCAGAAGAGGTGAAGCTGTTATAGCTGTAAAGGGCGGAGCCAACTCAATATTGAACCCTCCGGACTAAGACTGGGATGTCATTAAAGTTCATGTGTGTGTAAAGGCAGGCGTCCCAATACTTTTGGTAATATAGTGTGTACATGTATATATATATATAGTAGTAGGTTTCTTAATGAAATCTATGGCATATTAGCTGTTGATCCTGCCAATTCCTAATATAAAATGTCCCTTGTATATTTTGTATGGTGATAAGGCTTAGTAGAAGCTCTCCCGTCCAGCCGTGTATTGTCACCCATATCAGAGCTCTCATAGGTAGGTAGGTACACCTGTACCTACCAATGGACAGCCCCAGGACACACTGCATTGTCATTGTCACATAACTACCTTTCCTGCCCTAACTGACAAGGGATGTGCCTAATACAATGGAACAGAAGTCACACTGATATTCACATCCTCTCAAAGCTCTTCCCTAGTGGAGGAGAAAAGAGAGGAGAGAAAACATGTGATGGAGATAAAAAACTAAAAAACAGAGATTTCCATGTTTTTCAGGACACATTTGCCTTGTGTTAGGAATACATTTGACGGCCATTTATTGCTTTACATGGACTTCACATCTGATTGAAGGACGACTTGCCACTTCTGCGCACCCCGGAGACACGTACGAGTGGCGTGATGTGAAGGACATCATATGACGTCCAGTCAGGATGGTAAAGCCACCACCCAGCTGCCATTCTGCTATAGACCAGGTGGGAAGGTGTTAACCACTTCAATACCGGGCACTTTTACCCCCTTCCTGCCCCGGCCAATTTTCATCTTTCAGCTCTGTCACACTTTGAATGACAATTGTGCAGTCATGTAACACTGTACCCAGATGAGATTTTTATTGTTTTTTGTTTTTTTTTCACATAAATAGAGCTTTCTTTAGTGATATTTAATCACCACTGTTTTTTATTTATTTTTTGCTACATAAATAAAAAAAAGGCCAAAAATTGTGGAAAAAATAAACATGTTTTTCTTTGTTTACGTTATAAAATTTTGCAAATAAATAATCTTTCTTTATAAATTTAGGCCAAAATATATTTTGCTACATTTCTTTGGTGAAAATAACCCAAAACCCAAATTGGTGTATATTATTTAGTCTGTAGGAAAGTTATAGAGTCCACAAACTATGGTATATATATATATATGAAAATGAATCAATCCTTATTTACTGACGGCCGATCTCATTTCTTGAGACCCAAAAACACAGAACAGCACAAATAATCCCCAAATAAACCTTCTGAAAAGTAAACAGTCTGAGGTATTTAGTAAGAGGCACGTTTTTTGAAGTTGTCATTTTTTGTCCAAATTTTTAGGAAAATTAAGAAAATATTTTTTTTTTTACTTTATTTGTTTTTTATTTTTACATCCTGTCACCAGTGCAGTAAAGTGTCTTCATATAACTGCAGAAAATGCTATGAGGACGGCTTTTTCTGAAATATGTCGGCGTTTTGATTTCGCACTGCTGTTTGTGCTCAATAAAGATTTAAGAAGAAGTCATCGAGTTGCCGGCATTCTTTTTGCAGTTTTGATATATGGGGCACAATGGTCTGAGCTCCGTTATTCAGCTCATCATCCTATAAACATGCGGTAGAGCTTGGGGGAGTCTTTGTCTACATAATCATATAACTGGTGTGACGGTGACCAGAGACAGTAGGGAAAAAAAAAATCTTTTTTTTTTATTTTTTATTATATTTTTTTTATTATTTATATGTATTATTTTATCTAATATATATTATATTATATGTTTTTTAAATAGTTTTTTTTTATTATATATTTTTTATTATTTATATGTATTATATTATTTTATTTTATATATATTATATTATATGTTTTTAAATAGTTTTTTTTTTTTTACATACTGTGACCAGAGCAATGCGGTGTTACTATGGTTACATTGTACCGCTCTGGGGAGTTGATCGGGATCACTGTGTATTGTTGTGATTATCTGTGACTGACCACAGCTAATCACATGGTACTAATGGTCTGTGATTGGCCCTGTCTGTACCATGTGATCACTGTGGCCGATCACAGCTAACAACACAATTGTATACAATCAATGGCATGAAAGGAAGCCATTTATTGATTACAACTGTCATGTGATCTGCTGTGATTGGTCAGAGCGATCACATGTTACTGGCAGCGGGCCGGTACACTGATCAGTCATCTGCTGTGCCCACAGATCACCCAGGAATGCAGCCCGGAGGAGCCACCCAAGGCGTTTTCCCGGGAGGACGTTATAGGAAAAATAGAGTTCCCCCCGAACATCATTTTCCAATGACCCGGGTGGGTAAAGTATACAGTATGTGAAGTATATCTCATTACATTCTCATATAAGCTTTACCATGGAAGTGTCATTCCAAAGGGTAGTTTACATTTTTCCAAATCTGCTGAAAAAATAAAAAATGTGGCATATTTTAAAAATATTCTGTCAGCCAGTACCAACAAAAACACCTTTGACGGGAATATCAACCTCCAAATGTTTCTAGCAGGCGAATGAACCCCGAAACCTTAAGTCCTCATGCACACGGACGTTTTTACAGCTGCGTTTTTGAGCGTTTTTTACAGCTTAAAAACGCCTGTCTATGTTAGTCTATGGATTCATGCCCACCTAGACGTTTTTGAGCTGCAAATGGCCTAGGCGTTTTTAAGCTGTAAAAAAAACCCAGGACCAGTGCGTTCCGAGGCGCGGCGCTAGAGCTGTAAAAACACGAAACGCGGAAAAATGCGCAAAAACGCGTAAAAACGCGACCGCAGCGTTTTTTCGCGTTTTTTAGCTCCGGCGTTTTTTGGTTAAAAATAGATGATTGGACACTGTAATCTCTGTAAAAACAGGAAGTTCCTGTCTGGACATTATATTACCCAAGAGTCCTTTGCACAGCCGTGTGACTGTGGTTATATTGGCTTGAAGATGGCTAGTGCAGTCTCACAAGTGGAGCTAATAAGTGCGGTATAGGCCCATCCAGAACTGTGGGATGTGGCACATCCACTGCATGGAGACCACATCCGGAAGGTGAAAGCCTGGGAGGACATATGTGCTGCCATTACCCCTGGCTGGGAACAACTGAGAAATGCGGAAAGAAAGGAAATAAGTAAGTCTATTTTCCTTGAATGCATGATCTGTTTGTGTGTAATGTAAATGAAGATGGCATACTTAACCCTTTGTTTTCCATGTTATTTTAGGCAAAATTATGCAGCGCCGCTGGAAGTCCCTACGTGACCGTGTCAGGAGGGACCTCACGGACGAAGACAAGGCGGCACGTAGCGGAGCACCAGCGCCAACCAAGAAAAAACGTGTACCACAGCAATCTGCAATTCCTAAGGCAAAATATGATGAGCCATACCAGACAGTAAGTTTTTTTCATATATTTGCCTATGTACATTGCTTTTCAGGCAGTATGTTCCATGGCTATTGTAACCACTTTCCGAACGCCACATGTACATATACGTCGGCAGAATGGCACGGCTGCACAAATGGGCGTACCTGTACGTCCCTTTTAAGTTGCCGCCTTGGCGGCGCGCTTTCCCATTTTGAGGTCCATGAGTCCGACCGCGGGTCCTGCGGACTCAATGTCCGCGGGCACACCGGCGATCGTCTCAGGGAGAGGAAGAGGTCAATGCCAGTGTAATTTTTACAGTATGTCATTGCAATTTTAATCGCACTGATCGCTGTAAAAATGACAATTTTTCAAAAAATGTGTCCAAATTGTCCAATGTGTCGGCCGTATTGTCGCAGTCATGCTAAAAATCGCTGATCTCCCCCATTACTAATAAAAAAAAATTTGTAAGAAAAATGCCATAAAACTCTCCCCTGTTTCATAGACGCTGTAACTTTTGGCAAAAAAAACTTTATTAACTGAAATCTGTATATACATATTGGCCTAAACCAAAAAGAAAATTTTATATTTATTTATTTTTTGTGGGATATTTATTACTTAAAAAAATTTTAATTCAAAATTTAAAACAGAAATTTACACTCTTTTTTTATAGCTTCGAAAAAAAACCCAAAAAAAAACCCAGAGGTGAACAAATACCACCTAAAAAAAGGTCTGTTTGAGTGGAAAAAAAGAACGTAAATTTTTTGGGGAGCCACGTTGCACGACCACCATTGTTAAAGCGACGCTGTGACAAATCGCAAAAAGTGCTCGGGTCTTTGGCCAGCTAAATGGTCCGGGCTGAAGTAGTCACGTTTATACAATTTGTATTGTTTGCAGGACAACTTCTAATTTTAGACTCTGAGAGGTGGATGCAGAAGAGGCTGAGGTTCAGAGACCAAGCAGTCCTATGACCAGCACTGGATCTCCACGACCGATCAGCGAGGGAGGTGTTGAGTGCACAGATGAGGTAACTGCTTTGGTCTGCCTGTCTATCTCATTGTCTGTCTGTCCGTGTACATGTCAATGTAAACATTTTTGTTCTTTTGCAGGAATCGAGGGCTGTGGAAACACCGTCTCCTGCCAGTCATCAAGGTGGAGAGCAGCGCGGTCGTGGCGGTGTTCGTGGCCGTGGGCGTGGACGTCAGACGAGGGGCGGCTTCAATCCGGAGGCTGATGACAGGGTGCTAGCACTGCTGCAGGAAGTGCGGCAGGAGAGGCGCAGTATGGATGCCTTTTTAGACACCAACAACCCACGCGCCTGCTTCTGCCGCAGCCTTTACCACATCCTGGAGGACATTGGGGGAGACCAAGAGAAACTTTGTATGGATCACATGTACGCTATTGCAATGCAATACAGACATGCAAAATTAAGTGGCGGGCCACCTCCATGCGATCCATATAATGTTTCTCATGATCCCCCAATGGCCCCTGG
>JBBHAA010001354.1:1270000-1447500 GCA_037953035.1 Aquarana catesbeiana | reverse complement strand
AAACTCTTTATTAATAAGATAAACCTTTAATAGAGGGCGCTTTTAAGTTTGAGGTTGTGTAGTGTAAGCTAGAAAGTGAAATAAATTAGCCCAACATTAGCTCAGCCTATCTAAAGACTCCTATCTCTTTTTATATAAACATTAAATAGCGTGTCCTTTAATAATTTGTGGTGTGCAGTGTAAGTTGTCCTGTCTAATAAAGCCCAGCAGAAGCTCTGCACTTAACCACTTCAGCCCCGGAAGGATTTACCCCCTTCCTGACCAGAGCACTTTTTACAATTTGGCACTGCGTCGCTTTAACTGCTAATTGCGCGGTCATGCAATGCTGTACCCAAACAAAATGTGCGTCCTTTTCTTCCCACAAATAGAGCTTTCTTTTTATGGTATTTGATCACCTTTACAGTTTTTATTTTTTGCGCTATAAACGGAAAAAGAATTTTGAAAAAAAAAACGATATTTTCAACTTTTTGTTATAAAAAAAATAGAATAAACTCAATTTTAGTCATACATTTAGTCCAAAATGTATTCGGCCACATGTCTTTGGTAAAAAAAATGTCAATGAGCATATATTTATTGGTTTGCGCAAAAGTTATAGCGTCTACAAAAAAACTACATTTTCTGGAATTTGCACAGCTTTTAGTTTCTGACTGCCTATGTCATTTCTTGAGGTGCTAAAATGGCAGGGCAGTACAAAACCCCCCCAAATGACCACATTTTGGAAAGTAGACACCCCAAGCTATTTGCCGAGAGGCATGCTGAGTATTTTGCAGCTCTCATTTGTTACGAAGTTGGAAAAAGGAAGCCTGAACCCAAGGCATAATACGACCCAGAGATAAACTATCTGGTATGGATGGATTGAACAGTATACTTATAATGGAGGGGGGCATGGTGAGGAGAGAGAGAACCTCTGAAAACATTTTTGCCAAATTGTTAGTGTGAGGATCATTGGGGCAATGCACATACACTTTAGTATGGGGTCAGTATGCAAAGTCTGAGACCACAGTAGTGAGCCCAGGTAAACCGGATATATAACCCCTTTCTCAATCTCAATACACCCACAGACTGACCCCATACACACTCACATTGACCCATACACTCACAGACTGACCCCATACTCACTCACATTGACCCATACACCCACAGACTGACCCCATACTCACTCACATTGACCCATACACCCACAGACTGACCCCATACTCACTCACATTGACCCATACACCCACAGACTGACCCCATACTCACTCACATTGACCCATACACCCACAGACTCACCCTATACACACTCACATTGACCCATACACCCACAGACTGACCCCATACACACTCACATTGACCCATACACCCACAGACTGACCCCATACACACTCACATTGACCCATACACCCACAGACTGACCCCATACACACTCACATTGACCCATACACCCACAGACTGACCCCATACTCGCTCTCATTGACCCATACACCCACAGACTGACCCCATACACACTCACATTGACCCATACACCCACAGACTGACCCCATACTTACTCACATTGACCCATACACCCACAGACTGACCCCATACACACTCACATTGACCCATACACCCACAGACTGACCCCATACTCACTCACATAGACCCATACACCCACAGACTGACCCCATACTTACTCACATTGACCCATACACCCACAGACTGACCCCATACACACTCACATTGACCCATACACCCACAGACTGACCTCATACTCACTCACATTGACCCATACACCCACAGACTGACCCCATACTCACTCACATTGACCCATACACCCACAGACTGACCCCATAATCACTCACATTGACCCATACACCCACAGACTCACCCTATACACACTCACATTGACCCATACACCTACATACTGACCCCATACTCGCTCTCATTGACCCATACACCCACAGACTGACCCCATACACACTCACATTGACCCATACATCCACAGACTGACCCCATACTCACTCACATTGACCCATACACCCACAGACTGACCCCATACTCACTCACAATGACCCATACACCCACAGACTGACCCCATACACACTCACATTGACCCATACATCCACAGACTGACCCCATACTCACTCACATTGACCCATACACCCACAGACTGACCCCATACTCACTCACATTGACCCATACACCCACAGACTCACCCTATACACACTCACATTGACCCATACACCTACATACTGACCCCATACTCGCTCTCATTGACCCATACACCCACAGACTGACCCCATACACACTCACATTGACCCATACATCCACAGACTGACCCCATACTCACTCACATTGACCCATACACCCACAGACTGACCCCATACACACTCACATTGACCCATACACCCACAGACTGACCCCATACTTACTCACATTGACCCATACACCCACAGACTGACCCCATACACACTCACATTGACCCATACACCCACAGACTGACCCCATACTCACTCACATAGACCCATACACCCACAGACTGACCCCATACTTACTCACATTGACCCATACACCCACAGACTGACCCCATACACACTCACATTGACCCATACACCCACAGACTGACCTCATACTCACTCACATTGACCCATACACCCACAGACTGACCCCATACTCACTCACATTGACCCATACACCCACAGACTCACCCAATACACACTCACATTGACCCATACACCCACAGACTGACCCCATACTCACTCACAATGACCCATACACCCACAGACTCACCCCATACTCACTTACATGACCCATACACCCACAGACTGACCCCATACACACTCACATTGACCCATACACCCACAGACTGACCCCATACACACTCACATAGACCCATACACCCACAGACTGACCCCATACTCACTCACATTGACCCATACACCCACAGACTGACCCCATACACACTCACATAGACCCATACACCCACAGACTGACTCCATACACACTCACATTGACCCATACACCCACAGACTGACCCCATACACACTCACATTGACCCATACACCCACAGACTGACCCCATACTCACTCACATTGACCCATACACCCACAGACAGACCCCATACACACTCACATTGACCCATACACCCACAGACTGACCCCATACACACTCACATAGACCCATACACCCACAGACTGACCCCATACACACTCACATTGACCCATACACCCACAGACTGACCCCATACACACTCACATTGACCCATACACCCACATACTGACCCCATACTCACTCACTTTGACCCATACACCCACAGATTGACCCCATACACACTCACATAGACCCATACACCCACAGACTGACCCCATACTCACTCACATTGACCCATAAACCCACAGACTGACCCCATACACACTCACATTGACCCATACACCCACAGACTGACCCCATACTTACTCATATTGACCCATACACCCACAGACTGACCCCATACTCACTCACATTGACCCATACACCCACAAACTGACCCCATACTCACTCACATTGACCCATACACCCACAGACTGACCCCATACACACTCACATTGACCCATACACCCACAGACTGACCCCATACTCACTCACAATGACCCATACACCCACAGACTGACCCCATACTCACTCACATCGACCCATACACCCACAGACTGACCCCATACACACTCACATAGACCCATACACCCACAGACTGACCCCATACTCACTCACATTGACCCATACACCCACAGACTGACCCCATACTCACTCACATAGACCCATACACCCACAGACTGACCCCATACTCACTCACAATGACCCATAGACCCACAGACTGACCCCATACTCACTCACATCAACCCATACACCCACAGACTGACCCCATACTCGCTCACATAGACCCATACACCCACAGACACCCCATACACACTCACATTGACCCATACACCCACAGACTGACCACATACTCACTCACACACACTGACAAATCAATATTATTTACAAAAAAAGTCATACAAGATTATCATTATAACATCCTAAAAGTGGGGTGTACTGTTAATACTTACTATGAAGTGCTCAAAAACTCATGTGTGGATCTATTTGATTCTTCCTCATCCAGGTCTAGCTTTCCGCATGCATGTGTGAGGTCACTAAATTGCAAAAAAAATATAGAGAGAGAGATATAAATTAGCAGAAATGAATAATGGAATTATGGAAGGTGAGTAAAGGAAAATTGATAAGTCACTCACATGTTTGAGGGTACCACAGGGAACATACTTTTCCATGATGAAATCCATAGTGTGGTGAGATGTCTTCCAAGGTGACCTACAAGATTTCTTCTCTGAGGGCAGGTGGCAGCAGTCTGCAGTAGCAGCACAGTAGGAGGAGAGCCAAAGTGTTTGTGGGAGTATTGTGAGCCATGGAATTAAATAGTCATTTTCTTTATGGAATGCTAACATATTTCTTGGTGGGAAAATTGGGAGCCATGGAGTGAAAACACTACTCCAAAAATGAATGAAAACTAAACAAACTAACCCCAGCTTGGGTTGATCACATTCTTTCAAATGGTGGTAGTAAATATTGGATTTGTGATATGTGAGCAAAAACTATTATTATCTTTACCCAAGCGGATGGATCTACTTCAATTGAACCTGTTGCAACTTGGAAGATTAGATGGCAAATAATCAATACAACAAAACCAAAAACAGTGCATGTCAGGAATGGATATCTATACAAATGAATGAATATGTTTAAAGTGGCTGTACACCCTGTACAACCACTTTTACCTACAGGTAAGCCTAGATTAAGGCTTACCTTTAGGTGCTGGAAATATCTCCTAAACCTCCATGGTTTAGGATATATTTACAAAAGAGAAGTCCACCAATGTCTACGGCGCATGTGCCGTAGACAACGGCGAAGGCACACGTTAGAAACATTGATCATGCCGTTTCTAAAGGAGGTCATGCCGTGACTGGCGGCTCCCGCGTGCATAGCATATTAGCTCATTATTTAATACTCACCTGGGATGGAAGCCCCCGCTGCGGTGCACGACACAGCACCGGCGGGCGACATATCCTCCCGGAGTTACTTCCTGATATCGCGGCTCCGGCGCTGTGGATTTCCGGAGCCGCGATACCTGAACATAACTCCGGGATGACATGTCGCCGGCCATTGCTGTGTCGTGCACCGCAGCGGGGGCTTCCATCCCAGGTGAGTATTACATAATGAGCTAGTATGCTATGCATACTAGCTCATTATGCCTTTGTCTTGCAGGTGTTAGATTTGTTTTTTTTTGCAAAGTGTGTTTACAACCACTTTAAGAAATATTTTTTTTTTGAAAAGTTGAATTCTCAACTTTAGAGACTGAGAGCCTAACAAGCTAGGATCAGCCTCACAGTATGATCTCTTTTTCGGGTTTACAACCTCAGCCTTATTTGGGGGGGTAGAGAGTAAGCCAATTGTCCCAAAAAAGATTTAGGTAAATAAAATGTTTAGGCAATCAATGTTGTACCACTTGAGATGGGCCTGCCCCCCCACCCAAAAAGAAATCATTGTATAATATATGCTGAGGCTGATCACAGCTTCTCATGCTCTCTCAGTCTCTACATTGTGATTGATACTTTATCATATATTGATTAAACATATTCATTTTGGTACATATCCTCACATGCACTATATTTGGTTTTGTTGTATTTAGTATTTGGCATCTAATCTTGGAACAGGTTGAATTGACAATAGCTATTAGTAATACTAGTACAATTACTCGGTTTCAAAGCTTAGGTCAGGGTAGCCCAACTTTGGTAGATTAACTTTGAGAAATGTCATCTGCTCCATCAGCTGTGGGGCCAGTTGTGATCTCTGTGGGCACAGAATATTTCCAGTGATGGAAAATACTCGCTCACTTTGGACAGAGGTCGGGGGCAGGAAAGTAGCTCTTGGGCCACCACAGAAAGAGAAGGCCAAATATCCCGCTTCTCATCCCAATACTGTAATGGATCTATAGTAGAGGGCAAATGTGGTTCTGACAGGTAAAGTTTAACATGATCTGACACATAGCTTTGTTTCAAGGTGGGCAGTTTTGTGGGTCCAACTAAAGAATGTAATGCCAAACTCCAAACGTCAAGTGTTCTGGTGGTGTGCGCAGCAAGTGGTGGTGCTGATACCAGTAGGTGATGGTGGTACAATGTCACTATCAGACTCCTGCTCTTCTTCCTCATCACCCTCTAACGGCCTATACAATTTTCTGTGACTGTCACACACCCTCTGAATTAATAGATCCCTATAGGTGGTAAAGGAACTCCTGAGGAGTGCCATTTTTCCCTTGATTCGTGAATCGCACATAGAGGTAAGCATTAACTCAGGGCATGCCTCTATGAGCTCGTTCATCCTTTGATTTAATTGTGTCTTCAGTCTCCTTACAATTGCAGCAACATCTGCAACTATGCCGCCAGGCAAGGCCTCTCTGTTGTTCTGAAGGCCATCCATCTTATTGACAAGATAGGTTAAGAGAGGGATGACTTGAGCCAGACTTGCATTCCCTTAGCTCAATTTTTCAGTAACATCTCGAAAAGGGCTAAGCACCGCCGCCAGCTGACTAATTATTTTCCACTCCTCCCTGCTTAGTGGCCTAGCTACACCGATAACATGTTCATTTGACATGGCGTGTATTGGCTTTTGCTGTTCCATAATTTGTTCAAGCATCTCTAAAGTGGAGTTCCAATGGGTGACTACATCTACCTTCAAGCGGTGCTGTGGAACACCAGCCTTACTCTGCTCAAGTCTGAGTATATTACTATCTTTCACACTTCGATGAAAATGGCCTGCTATCTTTCTACAGGAGTCTAAGATAGCAGACAATTTTTTAGTGCCACTTTCATCATCCAAAGCAGCCTTCACAACGAGATGCAGAGCATGTGCAGAGCAACGATTGCCAACAAATCTGCCATCTCACACGGCCTTGAGCATGTTTGCTGAAGCATCAGTGACTATAAAGCCCATCTTTGGCCGTGTGCCTGCCTCCTCCTCAAGCCACTCTGCCACTATTTTCTCAAATGCATGTAAAATATTTACAGCACTGTGCTGCTGGTCCATGACTTCTGCATGCAGCAAGAATGTGCGGTGCCCATGGTTGAAAGTTACTGCTGCCTTCGCCTTATGTGCTTCTTATCCCTGCTTTTTGCTTTCTTGGTTGCGACTCCTTGGGCTGCCACCAGTGTGCCGTCAATGACAAAGGCATGTTGCCCACTGGGAGCGCTCCACAAATCTGTAGTGAAATGGACAGACTGGCCAGCTGCTCTGCCCTGCTCCTCTTTCAATAATCCAACACAGGAATTATACAAAGAGGGTACAATTTTGTGACTAAAGGTAGTACGGCAGGGTAGAACATAGTGAGATGCAACCACCTTCATGAGTTGTTTAAACGGCTCACCTTCAACTATATTAAAGGGTGCTCCCCCGACTGCTATTAGTTGCCCTATAAGACGGGTAATTTTATTTGTCTGTTGACGAGACATCCCCCTTGATTGAAAGCTGCTAAATAGTTGCAGCGTGGGCTGCTGTAAAGGAATGGGACGCCTCATGTCAGCTACACAAGAAGTCCCTTGATCCCCCTGTCCCTTGTTCTGCCTTTTGGTGGTAATGGCAGCAGTAGTGCTGCTGCTTGCTCTCTTTTTACTAGGTGGAGCTGCAACTCCACTTTCTTCTCTAAGCAGCACTGGTGTATGGTGTGTACGAAAATGGTTATTCATTCCTGCATTGGTTAAATGCCCAAAGTCTCTCCCACGGCTCACTTCCCTGCCACATAATGTGCATTTCTCTAGGCGCCCATCACCAACTGAAAGAAAATGTTCTCAGATTTTGGATTGGCGGTTGCCAGTGGCCGGTGAAGAATGTTGTACAATTTCTTCTGGCTGATGGGTATGTGCAGCTTCCGTGGCTTCTGAAGAATTTGGTGGCCTAACAATGGTGGCAGTGGCACTACTTGAATGGGGCGGAGAGTTAGGAAAAACAATAAGGTTGGAAGGGGATTGTAATGGTGCTGACACTCTTTTTGAGGGTGAGGAGGACTCGATAAATAACAGAGGGGAGTAAGGACTCATAGAAATAATATCATCCTGATATTGGTGTACTTGTAGTGCCTCATCCTCTGTATTAAAATCAATTCCTTCTAGGTCAAGACCTTCAAGGGTTGGACTCACAGGTAATTCTACTTCAGTAGCCTGTTCTGCCTGGTGCGTACTTGGATATACTGAAGTACTATCAAAACAGCTGCTGCTATCTGTTGTGATTTTGTCTGCTATTTTTACATCTGGAGGCTGAGCAATTCCTTCCTCCTCAAGTTGTAAAATTTCAATTTATGGCTGCCTAAAATTATGGACACTAGGAGCAGCCTTTGCAGGAACTGCCCGGCCTCACTTGTAAAAAAGAGCTGGTGTTACAGTTGGCCTCATTGTGGAGGTTGTTGGTGTGTCACACTAAACTTTTTCCTCTGTTACTTCCCTCATGGGGAGAATGTGATGGGTGGGAGAAGGAGAGTCCATTACACAATATTTCTATTTTTAAATAGTATTATTGTTTATCTTCTTCTTTTTTTTTTTTTTTAATTTTTAGGAAAAGAAAGGGATTGAGGACTCGGAGTATTATTAATTTATTGGTCCTAACATGCAACAAAGATCTACTAATCTACTACTACCACCCTCAATATCTAGTAGATGCTGCCTGGACTGGCCTAGTAGTGGCACTGGCCAACACAACAAAAAAAATCCAAATCCAACACCAACCACACCCTGTCTAGAATGCAGTCTGACATAGGAGAAAACAAAAATATGTCAGAGATATTACAAAATACAAATATAGAAATTAGAATATAGACAGGGTATGCTTAAGAAACAAAGAATTTCTCTCTCACAAGTCACAACTTAACTCACAAATCCACCAAAACAGGGCCACCGACCCAACCACACCCTATGTGGACTCTGGATGGAATTCACTGCAGTCTAAGACAGAAAACACACAAGGGAATAAGAAACAAGCTCATTGGGGGAAGGGACGACCTCTTCAGGGGAAGGGACAAGCTTATTGGCCAACGACCAGACATATTTCAGAAATAATGAATTTGTTCTGCAGAATATTCGTTATTTCATATCTTCGTTGTTTTGCCTTCCGTTTTCCGATTATTCGTAATTTCAATTTTTCCTTCAATTTGATTTTCGTTATTTTGCATCTTTGTTCGGTATTTTCGTTTTTTTGTTTTCAGAATATTCATAATTTTCGTTATTTGCTGTCTTCGGCATTTTTGTTTTTTTTATGTTTTTGTTTTTCAATTCTTTTGTTTTTCCCTGTTTCCCATTTAATAATTTTGTATTTTCATTGTTTTCCAAATTTGTTATTTTAGATAATTCGTTGTTCGTTGGAATCTTAAGTGGATCGTTCGTTCAATCGTATGTTTACAAATGAACGAATATAACGAATTTTGGCGAATAGCGAATTCGTAACTTAACGAATTGCACATGTCTAATAGATGGAGTAACACTGCTGAAGTATGTTTTCTTTGTTGCTAAAAATATGTTCTTCTTTTATATTCCAGATTGCTACATTTAGAATCAAATGCATATCAGAATATCCCTGAGGAAGGAGTTTTTTTCTCCGTAACGCATAGGAAAATACTGTATGCATTTTCTAGTGTTATATGTTTATACCTTGTGTGCATACATATCTGTGACTCCCCTGTAACGCTATGCACCTTTGAATTTGTTTGCATAGACTGTTCTTATTTATGTCTATATATATCCCATTGTTTTGATAAAGTATGTAATAAATAAACTTTTTGTATTTATGATATTCTGTGTCTCTCAGTCCATGCCTATAAAGTCCCGCCCTTGAGGGGAAACCATTTGCAAAATTCATACTCGGGGTGTCGTTAAAACAATTTTTTTGTGAAATGGTAAGGGTACATTTGTACCCGATTACCAATTCACACGGGGGGCTGGGATCTGGGGGTCCCCTTGTTAAAGGGGGGTTCCAGATTCCAATAAGCCCCTCGCCCGTATACCCCCGCAACTACCAGTCAAGGGTTGTGGGGATGAGGCCCTTGTCCTCATCAACATGGGGACATCCTCCCCATGTTGAGGGCATGTGGCCTGGGGGGCGCTCTCTCATCCCCCCTCTTTTACTGCGGCCTGCCAGGTTGTGTGCTCGGATAAGGGTCTGGTATGGATCTTTGGGGGACCCCCATGCCATTTTTTTTATTTTGGCGCGGGGTTTCCCTTAAAATCCATACCAGACCTGAAGGGTCTGGTATGGATTTTAAGGGGAACCCCTACACTATTTAAAAAAAAAATTGTCGCAGGGTTCCCCTTAAAATCCATACCAGGCCTAAAGGGCCTGGTATGGAATTAGGGGGGACCCCCACGCAATTTTTTTAAAATTTTGGTTCAGGGTTCCCCTTAAAATTCATACCAGACCCAAAGGGCCTTTTATGTGTATTGCGGGACCTGACAATTCAATAATAGCCACAAGTAGTTTTAAATGACTTTTTATCCTTTAGAAATGTCATTTTGTGCAGGGACTGTTCTAAACATGGGAAACATGCGCCACTTTACAGGCATACTATAGACACCCCCAGGTATGAAATTTAAAGGAATATTTCTCTTTTATTGTTTCACTTTAAGCATTATTAAAATCACTGCTCCCGAAAAAACGTCAGTTTTTAAAACCTTTTTTGCATTGATCCATGTCCCCTGGGGCAGGACCCGGGTCCCCAAACACTTTTTTATGACAATAACTTGCATATTAACCTTTAAAATTAGCACTTTTGATTTCTTCCATAGACAATTTGCCGCAAACACCCCAAGTTGTTCGCTATTCGGCGAATGGGCGAACAGCCAATGTTCGAGTCAAACTCATGTTTGACCTGAACATAAAGCTCATCCCTACTGCCAAGTACTATAAAGAGAAGAACTATAATATGAAAGTATATATATATATATATATATATATATATATATATATATATATATATATATATATACACAGTGGGGACAGAAAGTATTCAGACCCCCTTAAATTGTTCACTCTTTGTTATATTGCAGCCATTTGCTAAAATCATTTAAGTTCATTTTTTTCCCTCATTAATGTACACACAGCACCCCATATTGTACACACATCACCCCATATTGTACACACAGCACCCCATATTGTACACACAGCACCACATATTGTACACACAGCACCCCATATTGTACACACAGCACCCCATATTGTACACACAGCACCACATATTGTACACACAGCACCCCATATTGTACACACAGCACCTCATATTGTACACACAGCACCCCATATTGTACACACAGCACCCCATATTGTACACACAGCACCCCATATTATACACACAGCACCTCATATTGTACACACAGCACCCCATATTGTACACACAGCACCTCATATTGTACACACTGCACCCCATATTGTACACACAGCACCTCATATTGTACACACTGCACCCCATATTGTACACACAGCACCCCATATTGTACACACAGCACCACATATTGTACACACAGCACCCCATATTGTACACACAGCACCTCATATTGTACACACAGCACCCCATATTGTACACACAGCACCTCATATTGTACACACTGCACCCCATATTGTACACACAGCACCTCATATTGTACACACAGCACCCCATATTGTACACACAGCACCACATATTGTACACACAGCACCCCATATTGTACACACAGCACCTCATATTGTACACACAGCACCCCATATTGTACACACAGCACCTCATATTGTACACACTGCACCCCATATTGTACACACAGCACCACATGTTGTACACACAGCACCTCATATTGTACACACAGCGCCCCATATTGTACACACAGCTCCCCATATTGTACACACAGCACCACATATTGACAGAAAAACACAAAATTGTTGACATTTTTGCAGATTTATTAAAAAATAAAAACTGAAATATCACATGGTCCTAAGTATTCAGACCCTTTGCTGTGACACTCATATATATAACTCAGGTGCTGTCCATTTCTTCTGATCATCCTTGAGATGGTTCTACACCTTCATTTGAGTCCAGCTGTGTTTGATTATACTGATTGGACTTGATTAGGAAAGCCACACACCTGTCTATAGAAGACCTTACAGCTCACAGTGCATGTCAGAGCAAATGAGAATCATGAGGTCAAAGGAACTGCCTGAAGAGCTCAGAGACAGAATTGTGGCAAGGCACAGATCTGGCCAAGGTTACAAAAAAAATTCTGCTACACTTAAGGTTTCTAAGAGCACTGTGGCCTCCATAATCCTTAAATGGAAGATGTTTGGGACGACCAGAACCCTTCCTAGAGCTGGATGTCCGGCCAAACTGAGCTATCGGGGGAGAAGAGCCTTGGTGAGAGAGGTAAAGAAGAACCCAAAGATCACTGTGGCTGAGCTCCAGAGATGCAGTCGGGAGATGGGAGAAGGTTGTAGAAAGTCAACCATCACTGCAGCCCTCCACCAGTCGGGGCTTTATGGCAGAGTGGCCTGACAGAAGCCTCTCCCCAGTGCAAGACACATGAAAGCCTGCATGGAGTTTGCTAAAAAAACACCTGAAGGACTCTAAGATGGTGAGAAATAAGATTCTCTGGTCTGTTGAGATCAAGATAGAACTTTTTGGCCTTAATTCTAAGCGGTATGTGTGGAGAAAACCAGGCACTGCTCATCACCTGTCCAATACAGTCCCAACAGTGAAGCATGGTGGTGGCAGCATCATGCTGTGGGGTGTTTTTCAGCTGCAGGGACAAGATGACTGGTTGCAATCGAGGGAAAGATGAATGCGGCCAAGTACAGGGATATCCTGGATGAAAACCTTCTCCAGAGTGCTCAGGACCTCAGACTGGTCCGAAGGTTTACCTTCCAACAAGACAATGACCCTAAGCACACAGCTAAAATAATGAAGGAATGGCTTCACAACAGCTACGTGACTGTTCTTGAATGGCCCAGCCAAAGCCCCAACTTCCAATTGAGCATCTCTGGAGAGACCTAAAAAGGGCCATCCACCAACGTTTACCATCCCCCCTGACAGAACTGGAGAGGATCTGCAAGGAGGAATGGCATAGGATCCCCAAATCCAGGTGTGAAAAACTTGTTGCATCTTTCCCAAAAAGACTCATCAAAAGGGGCTTCTACTAAATACTGAGCAAAGGGTCTGAATACTTAGGACCATGTGATATTTCAGTTTTTCTTTTAATTAATAAATCTGCAAAAATGTCAACAATTCTGTGTTTTTCTGTCAATATGGGGTGCTGTGTGTACAATATGGGGTGCTGTGTGTACAATATGGGGGGCTGTGTGTACAATATGGGGTGCTGTGTGTACAATATGGGGGGCTGTGTGTACAATATGGGGGGCTGTGTGTACAATATGGGGTGCTGTGTACAATATGAGGTGCTGTGTGTACAATATGGGGTGCTGTGTGTACAATATGGGGTGCTGTGTGTACAATATGTGGTGCTGTGTGTACAATATGAGGTGCTGTGTGTACAATATGAGGTGCTGTGTGTACAATATGGGGTGCTGTGTGTACAATATGGGGTGTTGTGTGTACAATATGGGGTGCTGTGTGTACAATATGGGGTGTTGTGTGTACAATATGGGGTGCTGTGTGTACAATATGGGGTGCTGTGTGTACAATATGAGGTGCTGTGTGTACAATATGAGGTGCTGTGTGTACAATATGGGGTGCTGTGTATACAATATGGGGTGCTGTGTGTACAATATGGGGTGCTGTGTGTACAATATGGGGTGCTGTGTGTACAATATGGGGGGCTGTGTGTACAATATGAGGAGCTGTGTGTACAATATGGGGGGCTGTGTGTACATTAATGAGGAAAAAAAATGAACTTAAATGATTTTAGCAAATGGCTGCAATATAACAAAGAGTGAAAAATGTAAGGTGGTCTGAGTACTTTCCGTCCCCACTGTATATATATATATATAAATTTATAAATTTCTTTTTTTAATCAGAGGCCCTACAGAATAAAATGGCGGTTGTTACAATTACTTTTTTTTGTCACATGGTATTTACACTGCAATTTTTGAAACAAAAATTGTTTGGGAAAAATACACTTTAATTAATTTTAATACAAAAAACACAATCGATAATCCATTTTTTTCTATAATATAAAAGATAATGTTACGCTGAGTAAATAGATACCAAACATGTCAAGCTTTAAAATTGCGCACACTCATAAAATGGTGCCAAACTATGATACTTAATCTCCATAGGCAATGATTTAATTTTTTTTACAGGTTACCAGTTTAGAGTTACAGAGGAGATCTGGTGATAGAATTATCGCTCTCACTATAACGTTTGTGGTGATATCTCACATGTATGGGGCAATCACCATTTACATATGTGTGCGACTTACATAAGCGTGTGAGCACAGGGGGTGGGGACACTTAAAAAAAAAAGAAATATGTATTATTATTTTTTTTTTTTTAAACTGTCCCTTTATTTATGTATTTCTTTTTTATCACTTTTATTGCTATCACAAGAAATCCCTTGTGATAGAAATAAGACATGACAGGTCCTCTTTATGGAGAGATGTTGGGGTCTATAAGACCTCAGATCTCTCCTCTACCCTGGAAAGTATGAGATAAAAAAATCATTGATCTCTGCTTTCCAGGAAAAAAATGGCGGTGTTTACATCTGCCGGAGCAGGAAGTGACATCACAACGTCACTACCGGCCTCCCAGGACCATAGAGATGGCCGGGGACCATCCAGTCCACAGTCCACAGCCAGCTCTATGGAAACCCCGGGGGCATTGTTGGATGGAGTACCGGGCTCCCCAATCACACAGGAGAGCCTGGAGAGGTAGTGGGAGGGGGGAGGGGATGTCCCCTTCCGCTGCCTGTAAAAGAAATCCAGCAGCTAATCAGTCACTAGGATGACTTTTACATGACAGGAAATCACCGGCTGAAAAGAAAGATACCGGGATGATGACTGTAGCTGCAGCTACAACCCCTGAAAGTCCAGGATGTCATATGACGTCCTACAGGTGGGAAGTGGTAATGCGGTGAATGGTGCACGGTACTGCAGAGTGTGAGAACCGGAGCAACCAATCAGAGGGTGTGACTGCAGACAGCACTGTGATGTATATTAGTAATCAGCATGTTCCCCGCTCTCACCCTCTTCCCGTCTATTCTACATATTACCAGACTAATGTATGACGTGTCTCTGTAGAATATCATCCTCTCTGGTGGGGAAGATGAGGAGGGGGAGACCGGGGCTCCCTTAGATTTCCTCTCACTTCCTGTCCTGGTGACAATGTGACACAGACATATAAAAATCTGACAGGGGCTCCAAACCTTCTTCTTCCTTATTATACTAAACAGATCATTCTTATTTCAGTCCGTGTTCCTGGCGGAGAGTTCCCTCATTTCCTGTCTAGATAAATGTTGTCACCAGGACAGGAAATGAGGAGAAATCTCTCTAATGGAGCCCCGGATAGAAGGAAAAACCTGACAGGCTGCCGCCCCGCACAGAGGGACCACATGTGGAGGAGGGGCAGGAGGAGATAAAGGAGGGGGAGGGGCAGGGAAGAGAGAGAAGAGGGGGAGGGGCAGGGAGGAGAGAGGAGGGGGGAGCAGGGAGGAGAGAGAGGAGGGGGAAGGGCAGGGAGGAGAGAGAGGAGGGGAGGGGCAGGGAGGAGAGAGAGGAGGGGGAGGGGCAGGGAGGAGAGAGGAGGGGGGCAGGGAGGAGAGAGAGGAGGGGGAGGGGCTGGGAGGAGAGAGAGGAGAGGTAACCCCATTCTATCCCATCACAATGACCACACCCCACCCCCTATGTCTGATCATGGCTGCCCCCCATACATAGAGGGACCACATGTGGGGGAGGGGCAGGGAGCAGAGAGAGGAGGGGAAGGGGCAGGGAGGAGAGAGAGGAGGGGGAGGGAAAGGGAGGAGAGAGAGTAGGGGAAGGGAGGAGAGAGAGGAGGGAGGAGAGAGAAGAGGGAGGGGCAGGGAGAAGAGAGAGGAGAGGTGACCCCATGCATCCCATCACAGTGACCGTACCCCACTCACTATGTCTGATCATGATGCCCCCCACAGAGGGACCATATGTGGGGGAGGGTTAGGAAGGAGAGAGAGGAGGGGGAGGGGCAGGGAGGAGAGTGAGGAGGGGGATGGGCAGGAAGGAGAGAGGAGAGGTCACCCTATCCATCCCATCACAGTGTCCGTACCCCACCCCCTATGTCTGATCATGGCTGCCCCCCATACATAGAGGGACCACATGTGGGGGAGGGGCAGGGAGCAGAGAGAGGAGGGGAAGGGGCAGGGAGGAGAGAGAGTAGGGGAAGGGAGGAGAGAGAGGAGGGAGGAGAGAGAAGAGGGAGGGGCAGGGAGAAGAGAGAGGAGAGGTGACCCCATGCATCCCATCACAGTGACCGTACCCCACTCACTATGTCTGATCATGATGCCCCCCACAGAGGGACCATATGTGGGGGAGGGTTAGGAAGGAGAGAGAGGAGGGGGAGGGGCAGGGAGGAGAGTGAGGAGGGGGATGGGCAGGAAGGAGAGAGGAGAGGTCACCCTATCCATCCCATCACAGTGTCCGTACCCCACCCCCTATGTCTGATCATGGTGCCCCCCCCACACAGACCCCATGTGGGGGAGGGTTAGGAAGGAGAGAGAGGAGGGGCGGGGAGGAGAGAGAGGAGGGGGAGGGGAGAGATGGGGGGCAGGGAGGAGAGAGAGGAGAGGTGACCCCGTCCTATCCCATCACAATGACCGCACCACCCCTCTATGTCTGATCATAGCTGCCCCCCACAAAGGGACCACATGTGGGGGAGGGGTAGGGAGGAGAAAGAGGAGGGGCAGGCAGGAGAGAAAGGAGGGGGAGAGAGGAGGGGGGAGAGAGATGAGGGGGAGGGGCAGGGAGGATAGAGAGGAGGGCAGGGACAGGGAGGAGAGAGAGGAGGGGGAGGGTCAGGGAGGAGGGGTGGGGAGGAGAGAGAAAAGGGGGAGGGGCAGGAAGGAGAGAGGAAGGGAGGGGCAGTGAGAAGAGGGAGGAAGGGGGGCAGGGAGGAGAGAAAGAAGGGGGACAGGGAGGAGAGAGAGGAGGGGGGACAGGGAAGAGAGAGAGAGAGAAAGAGAGAGAGAGGAGGGGAGGGGCAGGGAGGAGAGAGAGGAGAGGTGACCCCATCCATCCCATCACAGTGATCGTACCCCACCCCCTATGTCTGATCATGGTGCCCCCCACACAGAGGGATCACATGTGGGGGAGTGGCAGGGGGAGGAGATAGATGATGTCACACTGGGATAGTTTTCTGTTTTCATACAACTTGAAACTTTTAAGGTGTGACCTCATATTATACGGTTTTTGTAAATCTGAAGACAAAAATCTGCAGAAAATCTAATAGTGTGTAGGGGGCTTTAGACCCGGTTCCCACCTATGCCATTTGCTTTTGATCCGTTCCTGTTGTGTTTTTTGCGGTGCGTTTTCTGTTTTTTCCACATTCATCTTTGATGCGTTTTTATGCTTTTTTTTGGACAATTTGTTGTCGGGCAGATTAAAAACACAAAAGCCGTAAAATCGTAGTAAAAACGCACTACACGCTTTTCTGCAGCTTCTCCATTGAAGTCTATTGAACCAAAAACACAGCATTTTGTATTCTAACAATTCTCTCACCCTTTCCAAAAACGCATGGGCTGAGAAAAGCCTGGATGTGACGTGTCCCATAGGAAAGCATGTTACATGGACTGTAGTGTGTGGTGTAAAGAATGCCATAGATGTGAACCAGGCCTTACTCTAATTCTATTACTAGAAGCTCTAAGCTCTCATTCACATCTATGGCATTTTTAGTGCTTTTTTGCATTTTGTAGATTTGCACTACAGTCCATATAACATGGTTTCCTATGGAAGACGTTCTGTAGTGCAAATCTGCAAAATGCAAAAAAGCACTAAAAATGCCATAGATGTGAATCAGGCCTAAAGCTGGACACACACTATACAATCTTCTGTAGATTTTTTCCTTTAGATTTACCAAAACCGTATAATATGAGGTCACACCTAAACACTTTTCATTTGTATCCAATCAGGAAGGCCCTTGTACTATGTAGTTGGAGGTAAATCTAAAGGAAATCAAACAAGACAAGTTGTATAGTGTGTATCCGGCTTTACTCCAGTAATTGGACAGATATTCTACCCAATCACAGCAATCAATAAGAAATCTCACATTTATTTATAGTAGAAACACCTTCCGGAGACTGAAGCCCCGCCCACTGCTATATATTATTGGATGAATAGTAAAAGGGAACTCCACTTTTGTGGGGGGAAAAGAAAAAATAATCCAGCGCATCCAATCGGGACACAAGTCATATTGTAATTGAATGTTATTAATAATGACCTTTCCTTTTCAATCTGCAGCCGCTGTAATTTTCTGTAAATACAATATGGCCACCCGGAGGCGCTGTGTACACAGAGAGTGTACTGACCACACCCCCCAGAAACATCATTTCCTGCTTGTGTGATTGGCTGACTGATTTTCCCAGAAGTCTGCACTAAGATACAAGTCAGATTTCAGGCATCCCCTGCAACACAAATGTCATTTTTGGAGAGATACTTCCAATAGGAAATCACATCTAAAGGGAAGCAGACCCCACCAATTTCCTCACTAGAGCCCTGCAGGTGCACAGCTGACTGATCATTATGAAACCCCGCCCATTAGACCCACTAGGGACAGAGGCAGAGAGGAACAAACAGGGATTTTTTTCAGAATTTCAAAAGCTCGGAATATGCAACAAAGGTTGTTCTGATCCTTACAATGTACAGAGATCACCCCGAGGGTAATGTTTATTTCTCAACAAAAGTGGAGTTACGCTTTAAATTAATTCCAATGCTTTGTTTGACATCACCAGACTGTGGGCGGAGTTCTCACATCTCCCGCCTCCCCCCACATATCTTTATACAACCATCCCATACACCTAAACCAGCATGGAGGGGCTCAGTGAAGGTGGTGGTGAAGGTGTGGAGATGTCGGATCGGGTCACACAGATCATAAAAAGAGATCTGCCCGGCCTCATAATCCAGAAATACCCTGACTCTGTTACTGGAGAGATTGGTGGGTAAGGGGATCCCTTTACTGTCATGTCTCAGC
The DNA here is from genome assembly GCA_037953035.1 of Aquarana catesbeiana. Taxonomy (NCBI): domain Eukaryota; kingdom Metazoa; phylum Chordata; class Amphibia; order Anura; family Ranidae; genus Aquarana; species Aquarana catesbeiana. The sequence goes on along the minus strand of JBBHAA010001354.1, from coordinate 1,428,357 downwards.
CTATACTGATCATCAGACCTGACCAATCCCCAGGACTTCTTATTCCATCCAATCTCTGACTCCTCCCCTCTCCTCTCTATACTGGGGTAGCACATCCCGACTCTCCAGTTCTCTGACCCCCCGACATCCACATCCCAGTAATGTCTCCCTGAGGAGAAACTCTGACTGCTCATCACCTGAGGATAACCCTGAAATCTCTCTGGTGTTTCTGGGGGATTCTGGTCTATATCTGACTCGGATACAGTTTTCCTGTCATCTGATATCTGTAGATAATTGTGAGCTGTGTTTCCATCCAGTAATATGTCTGCAGCTCCCTGTATATAGAAGTATACATTTACCTCTGTTATTATATCAGATAAACCTGTGTGTAAGACCCCCGCCACATCCAGACCCCCTCCATCATGGAGAAGTTCCTCATGTCTCTCTCTGTCCTCATCATCTCCATCCTCAGTATCACACAAGTCACCTGTGTCTGATTCCTCATCTTCTCCATCATCAATATCACACAAGTCACCTGTGTATGATTCCTCATCATCTCCATCCTCAGTATCACACAAGTCACCTGTGTCTGATTCCTGTAAGACAGTCAGTGGATCCGTCACGTTACACAGCTCTACAATGTGACGCAACTTCCTGGACAGCTCCTCCTTCTTTATTTCCAGATCTCGGATGGAGATGGAGATCCGCTCTGCCCTCCCGGAGATGTCCCTCAGGGCTCTCTTCTCCAGGTCTTCCAGACGTCTCCTGAGATCTCTAAACAGGGCAGTGACTCTCTCGGTGTCACCAGCTGCTTCTTCTTCTACTTTCCTCCTGTGTTCCTGCAGACTCTGGACTCTTTCCTCCATCTCCTCTCTCTTTATCAGAAGTTTCTGCAGAACATTCCTCAGTGTCTCCTTCTTCTTCTCAGAAGCCTCATCCAGTGACTTCATCTTATGTCCAGTGTGTTCTCCAGTCACACAAAACATACAGATACAGGTCTCATCCTCAGTGCAGTAATACTCCAGGATCTTCTTATGGACGGAGCATTTCCTGCTCTCCATGGACAAGGTGGGGTCACATAAGATGTGTTCTGGGGACTTTTTGTGGACTCTCAGGTGTTTATCACACAGATAGGCCTCACAGTGCAGACAGGATCTAACAGCAGGTACAGGAGAGTCCACACAATGAGTACAGAAGACCCCGGACTCCTCCCGATCTGGCTGAGCAGACAGGAAAGTCTCTGCTATGTTACATAGTGTTATGTTCCTCTGCAGTGCAGGACGACTCCTGAACCTTTTTCTGCATACAGGACAGAAGAAATCTCCAGACCCCTCCTGTGTATCCAGCACACGATCAATACAGACCCGGCAGAAGTTGTGACCACATTTCAGGGTTGCAGGATCTGTATAAATGTTCAGACAGATGGAACATTCCAGCTCAGCTCTCAGATCAGCAGACGCCATCGCTGACAGCAGAAAAGAAATTAAATTGAAAGTCTCTGACACAGGAGAGGAATGTGGATGGGGGAGGGGTGACATTAGGGTTGCCACCTTTTCTTCAAGCCGAACCCAGAACACTTTACTGGCGCACAGCATTTATTTTTAGCATTTACAATAGACAATAGGATTGTAAAAGACCTTGGAGCGGGAGTGGACGGGGTGGTGAGATGTACACCAACAGACTTTGAGGGATGGGATGGCATGTTTGCTTTTATGTCAGTCAGCTACATTTTTTTTTTTAAATAAAAATTCTTGATGGTATTTTAGTATTGTGAGTTCTGTTTCTCCTTGAAGTGCTTATATGGATTTTTATCTGTGAGAATTGGTTGCACTGTCTGTGATGCTTAGTGTGGCAGTTGGCCCGTGGATAGATACTGAAGCGCTGGGGGAGCTGCTGTCTTTAGGTGTGAGGCATGGAAGAAGAAATTATCAACTTTTTTCACATAAAGTTTTTGCACAGTTGGTGTTTATATAAATTAATTGAATGTGCACTTATGAAATATTGGTTTTAGAACTCATTGTAGGGTATATACTGGTAGTATTATGTTCACTATTTTAGGTATATGTAAATAGGGAAATTATTAGTAATTAATTATATGAATTATCAGATGTTCACATGAATGGAGGATAATAAATTACGTACTCAGATATATAAATATGTTTCGTTAATCACATGTGTGATGAACCCCTGTCCTCAACAGGTCTATGTCCACCGTAAATGCTGTCAAGAACCAGCACTATCCTTAGCCCACCCAGTCACCAGCCGTAACTCAGTGTAGGGTGAACAACAACATCAAACTCCTTTATTCAAGCACATGTTACAACAGATATATAACTCAGAGACACTCCCCCCTTGGATTCAGGGTTGGGTAAACTGTCCAATCACAATAGAAACACAGGTCAGGTGTATTCAAACTTCTCATCAGTAGACAGTCTTATCAACAGGGAGAGCTGTTGGAGTAATTCGCCCCCACCAATCTCACAGCTAATTTACATACACATCCCATAATATCCAAGGTAGACAGACACAATAGAACATTGGAATACAGCCACACCCCAAACAATCACAGCAAAGAGCCCACAACAGCATGAGACAACACACAATATATACATATATACAACATTCCAGTGTGGCTGTACAGTGTCTAAATAGCACAGATCATAGTGGGGTTCTCAGGCACCCTGAGCCCCTAATGGACACAGGGTGATTTACACATGAGAGGGTCCGCGGAAGCTGGACACAGAGTTTCCAGAGCTCTCCAAGGTAAGCTGAGTTCCACAAAACCCCTGGCCAAATTGACTCTTGTGACACATCCACTCTTTCGGTAGAAGTCTAACACAGGAGGAGACCCCAGAGGGGTTGACTCCGAAGTTAGTCAGTAGTTCCAGTCCCCCAATGCTGGTATCCAATCAGTATCCCAAATAAATTGTCCCAAACATAGCATTACTCACCCATTGCCAGCCATTCTGCTGGGTTGCTGTTAGTGGAGACCACAGTCCCATCCACCGATATCAGCTCAAGCTGCAGTTGTGTGTAGAGGGCAGTAGCATTCTGCCCTGTTAGCACTTCAGCTGAGGACCCCACATCATCCACTCCAGCTAACCGCTGGGGCGGGAAGTTGGCTTCCTCCACTCCCAGACTGTGGATTTGCTGCTGGGGTGGAAGGATGACCTGTGTCTCTCCCAAACTGTGTAGCTGCCATTGGGAAGGTGAGCTGGCTGCTTCCTCAGCAGTTCCCTCATCTGGCTGATGGGATGACATTTCTCTGTCACTGTCTCCCAGTTGCACAAATCCTTGTTGGGGAGTAGGGATGAGCCGAACACCCCCCTGTTCGGTTCGCACCAGAACATGCGAACAGGAAAAAAGTTCGTTCGAACATGCGAACACCGTTAAAGTCTATGGGACACGAACATGAATAATCAAAAGTGCTAATTTTCAAGGCTTATATGCAAGTTATTGTCATAAAAAGTGTTTGGGGACCTGGGTCCTGCCCCAGGGGACATGGATCAATGCAAAAAAAGTTTTAAAAACGGCCGTCACACAGCGGGAGCCTCCCTCCATGCCAGCATGGATTGCGGAGCGGCCCGGAGAAGAAAATGAAGAAGAAGAGAAGAAAAGAAGAAAAGAAGAAAAGAAGAAGAGAAGAAGAGAAGAGCGGGAGCCTCCCCCCCATGCCATGGGTGCGGAGCGGCCCGAGGAGAAGAAGACAGAAGACGCCGCAGAGGAGATGCTGGACGAGAACGCCGGAGGAAGAACCAGAAGAACCAGAAGAGCCAGAAGAACCAGAAGATGAAGCAAGATAGAAGAAAGAAGAAGCATTTAAATAAAGGAATTGTCAAAAACTGTCTCTTGTCATTTTTAACATTTTTGACACTTTTTTCGTGAAATGGTAGGGGTACTTATGTACCCCCTTACCATTTCACACAGGGGGGGGGCCGGGATCTGGGGGTCACCTTGTTAAAGGGGGCTTCCAGATTCCGATAAGCCCCCCGCCCGCAGACCCCCACAACCACCGGCCAGGGTTGTGGGGATGAGGCCCTTGTCCTCATCAACATGGGGACAAGGTGTTTTGGGGGGCTACCCCAAAGCACCCTCCCAATGTTGAGGGCATGTGGCCTGGTACGGTTCAGGAGGGAGGGGGGGCCGCACTCTTGTCCCCCCCTCTTTTCCTGCGGCCTGCCAGGTTGCGTGCTCGGATAAGGGTCTGGTATGGATTTTTGGGGGGACCCCACGCCGTTTTTTTTTTTTTGGCGCGGGGTTCCCCTTAAAATCCATACCAGACCTGAAGGGTCTGGTATGGAATTTAGGGGGAACCCCACGTCATTTTTTTTTTTAAATTTTGGCCGGGGTTCCCCTTAATATCCATACCAGACCTGAAGGGCCTGGTATGGAATTTAGGGGGACCCCCACGTCATTTTTTTTTTTTAATTTTGGTTCGGGGTTCCCCTTTGGGGAATTCCCATGCCGTTTTTAAACTTTTTTTTGCATTGATCCATGTCCCCTGGGGCAGGACCCAGGTCCCCAAACACTTTTTATGACAATAACTTGCATATTAGCCTTTAAAATTAGCACTTTTGATTTCTCCCATAGACTTTTAAAGGGTGTTCCGCGGCATTCGAATTTGCCGCGAACACCCCAAATTGTTCGCTGTTCGGTGAACTTGCGAACAGCCAATGTTCGAGTCGAACATGAGTTCGACTCGAACTCGAAGCTCATCCCTATTGGGGAGTGACCATCTCCTTCTCCCCCTGGACCTCCAGAACTCCCGCAGATGTGGGGCAGAGGTCTTGGATCCTCTGTTTGGTTGCCAGCGCTTCAGCTGGAGAAGTTTGTTGTAACTCCACAGATGCTGCTGGCAGAAAATTCCATGTCCCTGTCAGTGTTGTGGGAGAAAGGCCAACTACCTCTTCTCTCAAGAAGGCCAAAGCCACTTTAGGTGATAGGCAGAGGCCAGCGGCACTCTGCCCTGTTGCCAGCGATTCAGCTGGGAGTAGAAGCTTCACTACATCCGCTTGTTGCTTCAGAGAGGAGCCGACTGTCCCGTCTCCCTGGAACTCTGTAGTTCTTGCCAGTGCTGGGCAGAGGTTGCTAGCACTCTGCCCTGTTGCCAGCACTTCTGCTGGGGACTCCACATCAACCACTCTGGCTAACTGTTGGGGGGTGACCATCACCTTCTAACAATGGGTCCCTGGCACTGCTGCAGGTGTGGGGCAGAGGTCTTGGACCCTATGTCCAGTGGCCAGCGCTTCAGCTGGGAAAGTCTCTGGTAACTTCACAGATGCGGCTGTTGGTGCTGGGCAGAGCTCGGAGAAGTTTGGTCCTAATACCAGCTCTTCTGCTGGAGGCTCACCAGGTTGTTCTTCTTCAGCAGAACAGTCTATAAAATCCCCAATCTCTATGACTGGTGTCTGGGGATAGAGATTGACCATCTCCTGTCTGTAGAATGAAGAAGAGGTTACTGGTGCTGGGCAGAGCTCAGTGATGTCTGGCCCTGATGCCAGCTCTCCTGCTGGGTTGGTGGCAACATTCTGGGGTGCCATCTGCTGCTGAGAATGGGGGCTGGCTTCTCCATCTCCCTTACTCTCATCTGGCTGCTGGGATGACATGTCTCTGGTACTGTCTCCCAGGTGCATGGATCTTTGCAGGGGAGGAAAGATCGCTTCCTCCACCCTGGCCAACTGTTGGGAAGGGAGGACAAACAACTCCTCTTCCTTCTTCCCCTGGATCTTAATCTGCTGCTGGCAAGTGACCATCTCCTTCTCACCCTGGGCCTCCAGAACTGCCGCAGGTGTGGGGCAGAGGTCTTGGACCCTCTGTCCAGTTGTCAGCGCGTCAGCTGCATAAGTTTCTGGTAACTCCACCGATGCTGCTGGCAGAAAATCCCATGTCTCTGTCACTATTGTGGGAGAAAGGCCAACTGCCTCTTCTCTAAGGGAGGCTGAAACTGCTGTTGGTGCTGGGCAGAGGCTAGCAGAGCTTTGCCCTGTTGTCAGCAGAGTTTGCACTGCCGACTCTCTGGCATGCTGCTGAACATGTTCTAGCAGTTTTCTGCATGACCTTTCCAGATGCTGTTCCTTCCTTAGAAAATAGTCCAGATCAGGTTTAAGCTCTGAGACCCCTGCAAGACTGAGCATAGCCTCTCTGTATTCTCGCAGGTCTTCAAGGGTAGGTTCCCCTTCAAACACAAAACAATCTGAAAGGCTCTCCCACAGCAATCCAAGGCCACCAAAAGTCATATCCCTCTGGAGAGCATTCTGTTGTCTCCTCTAAATATTCCTCCTCTGCATGCCATTGCAGAGCCCTATACCGATTGTCCAGCTCTATCTCCTGCTGGACCAACCTGTCCAACTCAGTCACCCATTGCTCCTGGGGTCGCTCTCCCAGGAATTGCATCCGTAACTCCAGTTGTTCACTGGCCTGTTGCTCTGGGGTCGGAAAGCACTTGCCCTGTTGCATACCAGCAACCTGGAGGGCTCTAATCCAGAGTCCTACCCGAATCTGCTGCCTGACCTCCAGGTATTCATCCGCAGACACAGACCTGGTGTATGCTGAAAGGACGATCTGCAGTAGCCCCAGAAACTCTGATGCCAGATCCATATCTCCGCTGGGGTGACTGAAGTCTGCTATCCTAATCTTGGATCGAGGTGGAGGTTTGGACGTGTTCACAGCCAGGAAGCACGGTTCCACTGCTGCCAACAAGTTGTGATGAACCCAGGACTATGTCCACAGTCAATGCTTCCTTTGTCCAGAACCAGCACTATCCAAGACCCTTTAGCCCACCCAGTCACCAACCGTAACACAGTGTAGGGTGAACAACAACATCAAACTCCTTTATTCAAGCACATGTTACAACAGATATATAACTCAGAGACACTCCCCCCTTGGATTCAGGGCGGGGTAAACTGTCCAATCACAATAGACACACAGGTCAGGTGTATTCAAATTTCTCATCAGTAGACAGTCTTATCAGCAGGGAGAGCTGTTGGAGGAATTCGCCCCCACCAATCTCACAGTTAATTTACATACACATCCCATAATATCCAAGGCAGACAGACACAATAGAACATTGGAATACAACCCCACCCCAAACGATCACAGCAAAGAGTCCACAACAGCATGAGACAACACACAATATATACATATAAAATTGAAAAGTGCAGAGCTTAGGATAAAGTTAATAGGTGGCTGCCTCCCCTAATCAAGCTCCCCTAAGTAGAGCTCTAAATATATAAAAATAACAAAAGTGGGGTCAGTGGCGCTACCTGTGTCAGACTATATGCAACCCGGCTAAATATACATATATACAACATTCGAGTGTGGCTGTACAGTGTGTCTAAATAGCACAGATCATAGTGGGGTTCTTAGGCACCCTGGGCCCCTAATGGACACAGGGTGATTTACACATAAGAGGGTCCAGGGAAGCTGGACACAGAGTTTCCAGAGCTCTCCAAGTTAAGCTGAGTTCTAAAAACCCCCCACCCAAAATGACTCCTGTCACAACATGCATAAACACACATACTTAAATGCATTCAGATACTGAGATATATATATATGCTCAATTACATACTGTACATGCACACACACATATATACACACTCAGATACATGCATACACACTCAGATATATACAATCAGATACATGAATACACACTCAGATATATACTGTACATATGCTCAGTTATATAAATGCACACAACACACACATATATTTACACACTGAGATACATACATGCACTCAGATACACACAAACAGGTATAAATACACTGGACACAACCACAACATACTGTGAGATGAATACATACATATGTAGCCTGGTAATGGGCAGTCCTCTCACACTCCGTGCAGCCCCTCCCTCTTCCCGCCCACACACACACAGCTCCTCCCTCTTCCTGCCCACACATAATCCCAGCTCCTCTCCAGTAGATCAGTCTGTCAGAGTGAACAGTCCTGAGAGGGCTCCAGTAGCCGGAACTAGAAGCAAAGCATCAGAAAATGCTGCCAGGAGGTTCTGTATCCCTCCACAGAGAGAAACAAGTCCCTTGTAATTAGGGCTGTTTCCATCCAGACAATTACAAATATTTGAAGATAGGTGAACATCTGATACATGTTATGGAAGCAAGATTCTAATTAAGCTTTTATGGGGTTGCTATGGGGGTGTTGGAAGAGTTTTTGGGGGCTCCCTGGTGTCCGGGTGTCAGACAGTGAGAAACCCGGGCAGAGGATGTAAAAACCAGACAGTCCAGGTGTATCCCGGACAGGTGGCAACCCTAGGTGACATCCTCCTCCACAGAGTGAGGCTGGATGAATATTATAGTAGATGGAGATCAGCGTACAGAAAGGAGAAGCTTTTTTTTTGCAGTGGTAATGATAATCATACCTCCCAACATTAGAAGATAGAGAAAGAGGGAAAGACAGATGCTGAGAAGCATTGCGCTGAAAAGTGGAGGTGACTACACCACGCTAAAAAGGGATTTGGTTATATAAAGTCTGAATATACTCACAGTTAGGGATGAGCCGAACACCCCCCTGTTCGGTTCGCACCAGAACATGCGAACAGGAAAAAAGTTTGTTTGAACACGCGAACACCGTTAAAGTCAATGGGACACGAACATGAATAATCAAAAGTGCTAATTTTAAATGCTAATATGCAAGTTATTGTCATAAAAAGTGTTTGGGGACCTGGGTCCTGCCCCAGGGGACATGGATCAATGCAAAAAAAAGTTTTAAAAACGGCCATTTTTTCAGGAGCAGTGATTTTAGTAATGCTTAAAGTCAAACAATAAAAGTGTAATATCCCTTTAAATTTTGTAGCTGGGGGGTGTCTATAGTATGCCTGTAAAGGGGCGCATGTTTCCTGCGTTTAGAACAGTCTTACAGCAAAATGACATTTTGAAGGAAAAAACCCATTTAAAACTACCCGCGGCTATTGCATTGCCAACAATACACATAGAAGTTCATTGATAAAAACGGCATGGGAATTCCACAAAGGGGAACCCCGAACCAAAATTAAAAAAAAAAAATGACGTGGGAGTCCCCCTAAATTCCATACAAGGCCCTTCAGGTCTGGTATGGATATTAAGAGGAACCCCGGCCAAAATTTTTTTAAAAAAATGACGTGGGGTTCCCCCTAAATTCCATACCAGACCCTTCAGGTCTGGTATGGATTTTAAGGGGAACCCCGCGCCAAAAAAAAAAATGGCTTGGGGTCCCCCCAAAAATTCATACCAGACCATTATCCGAGCACGCAACCTGGCAGGCCGCAGGAAAAGAGGGGGGGACGAGAGTGCGCACCCCCTCCTGAACCGTACCAGGCCACATGCCCTCAACATTGGGAGGGTGCTTTGGGGTAGCCCCCCAAAACATCTTGTCCCCATGTTGATGAGGACAAGGGCCTCATCCCCACAACCCTGGCCAGTGGTTGTTTGGATCTGCGGGCGGGGGGCTTATCGGAATCTGGAAGCCCCCTTTAACAAGGGGACCCCCAGATCCCGGCCCCCCCCTGTGTGAAATGGTAAGGGGGTACTTACCCCTACCATTTCACTAAAAAACTGTCAAAAATGTTAAAAATGACAAGAGTCAGTTTTTGACAATTCCTTTATTTAAATGATTCTTCTTTCTTCTATCTTCCTTCATCTTCTGGTTCCTCTGGTTCTTCTGGCTCTTCTGGTTCTTCCTCCGGCATTCTCGTCCAGCATCTCCTCCACGGCGTCTTCTATCTTCTCCTCGGGCCGCTCCACACCCATGGCATGGGGGGAGGCTCCCGCTCTTCTCTTCTTCTTTTCTTCTCTTCTTCTCTTCTTCATTTTCTTCTCCGGGCCGCTCCGCACCCATGCTGGCATGGAGGGAGGCTCCCGCTGTGTGACGGCGCTCCTCGTCTGACAGTTCTTAAATAATGGGGGCGGGGCCACCCGGTGACCCCGCCCCCTCTGACGCACTGTGACTTGACGGGACTTCCCTGTGACATCATGGGGAATGCCACAGGGAAGTCCCGTCTTGTCCCGTGCGTCAGAGGGGGGCGGGGTCACCGGGTGGCCCCGTCCCCTGTTATTTAAGAACTGTCAGACGAGGAGCGCTGTCACACAGTGGGAGCCTCCCTCCATGCCAGCATGGATGTGGAGCGGCCCGGAGAAGAAAATGAAGAAGAGAAGAAGAGAAGAAGAGAAGAAAAGAAGAAGAGAAGAGCGGGAGCCTCCCCCCATGTCATGGGTGCGGAGCGCTTGCACAGTGCTGTGTAGCCGCCAGCCCCCCACATGGATGCTGCTGTCCTGTCCAGATAATTACACACCTCACCATCAGCCCCTGAAGAAGAGGTTTCAACATTTACAACCTTGAAACACGTTGGGCCCTCCTGTCTCAGCCCACTGCCGGGACAGTTTGTGTGGTGTTACTTATATCGCTGTACTAGACAAGTATACTCCCTTTTTTGCTACCATCTGATTCTACTTGCATTCATCTCTTTTATCTTTATCAAGTTTTAACTTTTGGGATCTTCCAGACAGAAATCATCACGAAAGTCTAAAAGGAACTCTCAGGGCAATGGATCACACGAAAAAAACGTATCACTGACTCTCTCACAACCATTGGTTTCTCTAGTTCGCACTTGGTGTCAGTGGAGAGGAGATTGTGACCGTAATACCCCATGCAGTCTGCCCCGTCTGGGGCTGGTGGATCCAGGAAGCCATTGGGAAAACCAACAGCACGGAAATCATCCCGAATGCCCTACATGATTGGTGTGGAGAGGAAACCGTGATTGAGATACCCTACGCTGGTTGCCCCTTCTGGGGCTGTTGGATTCGGTGAGTCGGGACCCATAAGGGGGAGCACAAAAGTCACAGGAACTATCTGAGAGCACTCAAGTCACGAAATTGCTTGGAACACTGGGTCTGAACAGTTTTTTCACTTTAAGGATTATAATCACTAAAAAACTTTTTATTGATTTTTTTTGCACTAACTGGCTTGAGATGAAATTATTTGATCACTGGACTTTGATTATGATATGTATTTTTTGGTAATACATTTATATATATACATTTATTTCGCACTGTTAAGGCAGAGTTTATTATATGCTTTGGATTATTTGCACTAGTAGAGCACATATATGTTTTACATTTATATGTTATAGCTATTTCACTCTGTGGTGGTATATGGTGCAGACCTATCACAGCTGTAGGGGTCTCAGCTCACATCCCTTACTTATAGGGTTTGGTCGAACTACCATTGAAGACAGCTCCTTGTCTAAATAATCATTTATTTCTGCTGGTATATATATACCAGCAGAAATATATATTTATGGTAACTAATTTTTCCTGCTGGTATTAGGTACCTCCACTAGAATCATATTGGGGGAAATCACCTGGGGATATAACAACTCTAACCCCCCCCATACACTACCCCATAGGGAGCGCCATACCCCTTTTCAATTTAATTCAAATCAGCAGAGAATCCTTAGGGAAGCTCCTTTAAGGGGGGCAGCATACCTAAACGATTGTTCTAAGCGCAGCTTTTCACATTTATAGAAGGAGAAGAAAGTTGTGAGGAAATTGGTTCCCCTATGCAGTCACAGGGATATAGATGTCTGATTGGACACTGGCGCCCCATGTGACCCTAATTAGTGGCAGCTTGTGTTTTTTTGGGGGGGGCGGCAATCAACCAACACCCCCCGTGGACAGCGACCAACAGCACTTTTTCACTCCATCCCCCACACAGCTGCTCGGCTGTAATCCAGCAACCACCCCCCAGCCAGCCGCACGGCAGTAATCCAGCACCCACCACTAGCTGCATTTAACAGCACCCCACGCCTGCCCACTGTCTGCTCGGCACTTACCCCATCTTAGTGGTGGGTGACAGGTCAGGCAGCAGGTGATGGGCAGCAAGCTGTGTCCCAGGCAGTGGCCCCTGTGTCCTCTCGGAGGTGCTGTGTGTCTCTGCCCTCCTCCTCCAAGGTGCCCAATAGGATTGCCTGTCCTTTCAGCAAATTGGGTGATGGGTCTCAGACCTGCTTCCTGATTGGCCGGGTGAAGGATCAGTGCGGCCATAATGAATATCCATTCGTTATCGTCAGGCACAGGGCGCAGTGCTGTGCTCGTTGAGCCCACCCTTTTTTGAAGATGATTAGAGCCTCTGGCTCTAATCACGTGCTTCAAAAACACCCCCCTCCCATTGGAATCCATGTTCCAGTGTCCCTATATGTAGATCAGGGGGCCAGACACATGGATGGGGGGCGGTGCCCGCGCCACCCTAATTCACGGGCTGCCACTGCTCATGAACTTCCTGGGTTAGGCAGTGTCTTATTAAGACTCCTGCACCCAGGTTTGGTGAACTTTAGGAGATAGGCTAGTGTGGGGACAGGATCCCCATCTGACAGGGACAGTCCTTAGAGTGAGAACCCACTATGGAGTGACCCAGATGAAGACCGGAAATGCTGGCGGTGTGGTCGCTTTGCCCATTTAGCCAAGAACTGCAGCTGACCCAAAAAGAAGAACATCCAGATGCCGCCGTTAAACTAGTGGCTCCCAGGGCAGAGGAACAATTGCTGGGAATAGTAAAGCAAGGTCCCCACAGGCCAGAGGCTATGATTGCACCAAATTCAGTTGTTAACACCCTAGTAAATGACCAGATGGTCCCATGCATGATTGACACTGGGTCAGAAGTTACTATTATGGAGTATCAGATCTACACCCAATGGTTGAGGACTTGGGATCAGTTGGACTCCTCCTGGTTGTCCCTGAAGGCAGCCAATAACCCACTGGTGGAAGGAGCTACCTGGGTGCAGATCCAGATAAATGACAAGGTAGTGGCATCAGGGTCAGGGTGACCTGTAGTCCAGTAAGCTCTGTAGTGCCTATCGTCCTGGGCATGAATGTCCTGAAGGATCTGGACCTACCTCGCATTCTGGTTAAGACTGAGTGATCAGGGAGGTGGGCACAGGGCTGTGGCCTGTGAGCTGTCTGGCTCAATGTGATCAAAGTTTTCCAGGCCCAGCAGCGGGCAGCTAGATGGCAGACTGAGCTGGTGGGAAAGGTCTGCACACCCCAAAACAAACTACTCCTGCTGCCCCTCTAAGAGGTTGTTTTATCCTTGCTGGTTAAAGCCCACAAGAAGCTGCAAGGGGGCATAGTGATGGATGAGCCCAACAAAAACCTCAGGGTGCTTGGGAAGTGGTTGGCAGCCCGCACCTTGTCAAGGGTTCACCAAGGGAAAGTGCTAGTCTAGCTCACCAACTTGGGAATCTTACTCATTCTGTTCCTGAAACACACCACCATCACGGTTCTTTATTTGGTACCCAGCCATTGCATTTCCAGGGCCCAGCCAGGGGTTGAATCTGTGTGCGCCCCGTTGCAAGCCACCATGGCCTCCTTGGATAAAGGACAGTACAGACAATTACTGAATAAGTAACCTTTTAAGGATTACCCTCTGCCTTAACATCTTCTCCATCAATTACTTGAAAAGCACCTACTGGTCTTTGGGACCAGCCAAGAGGACTACGGCTGCAATAAATGACCCAATCCACACAGAGGATGCTCCACCCAACTGGACCAATACCACCACATTGCCCCAGCCCTTTGCCAGGAAGTCAAGAACTTGATCCGTAATATGTTTCAGAGTGGGGTTTCAGAGTCGCAGTCCGTGGGTCACCTCTGTCATGTTGGTAAGAAAAAAAGATGGCAGCTTGAGGTTCTGCATAGACTATTTTAGGTTGCATGCCTGTACCCAATGGGATGCCTACCCCTTGCCCAGGGTAGAGGAGTCACTCATGGCACTGGGTCAGGCCAAATACTTTTCTATGCTTGTCCTGGCAAGAAGCTACTAGCAAGTCCTAATAAGGTAACATGACTGGGAGGGGACAGCCTTTATCACCCCCATGGGACTATTTGAGTTCAGGGAAGCCTATCCCACACCCACCTAAGAACTGTCACTGAGCCACCCCCATCAAATCATCCCCCACATCTATTACTTTTTGTACCACCACCCCCTTCCTTTAGAATGTAAGCTCTATGAGCAGGGCCCTCCTATCCCTTCTGTATTGAACTGTACTGTAATTGTGCTGTCCCCCTCTACATTGTAAAGCGCTGCGTAAACTGTTGGTGCTATATAAATCTATTATAATAATAATAATAAATTGTATGCCCTTTGGGCTGAACAACACCCAACAGTTAATGGAAAGATGTTTAGGGAACTACAATTTCTGTTCATGTAAAGATGTTTTAGGGGACTACTAATTTTTCTCGACAACATCATAATTTTCTCCAAAACCTTCAAGGACCACATACAAAACTTGGACCAGGTGTTCACCTGTGGCCCAATACACTTTAAAGTTAAAGCCCAGCAAGTGCAGGGAAGCTTTGAAATATTCCCAAATTTATTGCACAAAGTATTTGGAGAATTCTCTCTCTATTCTGTCTGCTTTCTTCAGGGGCATCCCACCTCTTGGTAGAGACTAGAGACACAAGCACTTCTGGGACTCCCAGCAGGGCAGATTCCAATTTAGCAGCACTAACACAGTTACACTAAGGGTTAAACAGCAGACAGTCACTAGGATCCCACTTCCAGGCCTCTACTCACTGTGCCTCCAGAGACTTGGATACCTCCTGTTCAATTTTGTCTATACGCTGTACCATGAATCTCCAGGCCAGATCCTCAGTGTACCCCCTTGATCTGGCTCAAAAACTGCTTCCAGGAACAATAAGCCCCCCAGTTCCTCGTGAACTGAGACCTCGATGAACTCCCTGCAGGCTTCAGCTAACCTTCCCAGAAGGACCTCCTCCTCTAGGACAAGAACCCTGCTGCTTCAGGCCTTAGACTATTTATTTACTTCTCAGCCACCTGCTGGACACCCTCCAGGGATTGACTGAGACCGCATAAATATTCAAGCCCTAGATCTGCCTCTTCCATCCCTCTACATTCTAGAATCTACCAGAAGGCAGGGAGAAGTATTTGGGCCTGCAGCCTGTGAGACCCTAAACAGTCAAAATAATCACAAACCACTCCAATGTTCACAGAGGAGCCAAACAGACTAAATTTACATGAACGTTTCTAGCAACCTACGCTAGGAGGGCGCTACACACAGAAACTCCCAACTGTCATTTCCTGTGCTGTATGTAAGGACTCTGCACAGTAATGCCTCGTACACACGAGCGGACTTTACGGCAGACTTTGTCCGGCGTACTTTTCGACGGACTTTACGACGGACTTTCCGAATGAACGAACTTGCCTACACATGATCAACCAAAGTCCGACGGATTCATACGTGATGACGTACGACCGGACTAAAACAGGAAAGTTCATAGCCAGTAGCCAATAGCTGCCCTAGCGTCGGTTTTTGTCCGTCGGACTAGCATACAGACAAGCAGACTTTTCGACCGGACTCGAGTCCGTCAGACAGATTTGAAACATGTTTCAAATCTAAGTCCGTCAAACTTTTGAGAAAACAAAGTCCGCTGGAGCCCACACATGATCAAATTGTGAGACGAAATCCGGTACGCCGGACCAAGTACGCTGTAAAGTCCGATCGTGTGTACTCGGCATTACAATTTTCTTGTCCTATATGCCGGGTGTAATTCTCAGTATCTGTTCTTATTCTGTATGTATGGAGATTTTTATTTGTAAAAACAAACAAGATACATATTAACAGACCAACTGACTGAAAATAACAGAAATACAACAATTACTGACATGTTGTTTAGGTCAAAAACTTAGCAGTTAAAGGGCATCAATAGGAATAAATGTCACAATAAGACTCCTTTCCATAAATCTATACTTCTCCAACATTTCATTATAAGTCAGAATCAGAGTCACTCTGCCCACTACCAGTTTCCATATCAGATTCTGCGGATCCAGGATCAGGGGGCGGACGCCTTTTAGTGGGCGTGTCATCCTCTGAGCCAATCACATACTCCTTTTCCACTCTTTTTAATTCCTGCTCCAGTTCCTGGGCCTCTAGAGAATAGGAGTCAGCATCCGAATCTGATAACGCTTCATACCTATTGGTGGAAACTGCCGTACCCACTTCTAGTGCCCCTTTCACTTTTTTAGCTGGCTTCTGCACTAATGTCCAGTCACTTTCGGGTTTACGAGTAGACTTATCTTTTTTATTCCTCTTCTGACCAGTGATCTTCACAGAGACAGGAACTGGAACAGAGGAAGAGTGTGGGGCCGGCAGCTCCTCAGCCTGCTGAACACTGTCCGTCTGCCCGGGAGTAGTCTCCTGGACCTCCGGGACCACCTCCTCCCTAGTCAATACAGCCCCATTCATTATGGCTTCCTCCTCCAGTTGTTCTGCTGCAGCCAACAATTCATTGTCTGGAGATTCCCCATCCTTATTATGAAAGGCCTCCGGGCAATCCCTATGGAAATGGCCAAGCCCACCACATAGATTGCACTTAACCTTCTCGCAGGTAGAACTGATGTGGCCAACCTCCCCACAAAGATTACACTTCAGGATCGTACAAACATTCGCCACATGGCCAGATTTACCACATTTATAACATAACCTGGGCTGACCTGCATAGAAGCAAACTCCTCTCTCCCGCCCAATGAAAAAAGAGTTTGGTAGGTGATGGGTAACATTGTTACTTTGCCTCAACTTAACAAGAACCCTCCAACCACCAGTCCAGATCCCATCACTGTCTTTAGTTTTTATCAACTCAGAAACCATTTCACAATGTCTTCTAAGCCAGATGACAACATCCTGGGGGGGCACAGACTCATTCCAGAACATGATGGTAACATTTGCTGTGTCAGGTTTGGAGATGGGAATAAAGATGAAATTCCTCCAAACCTCTTTATCCCGCAAACCACTGAAACTGGCCCAGAACCTGTCTAAGTCGGACATGAGCTTAAAGCTGACATCATAACCTTGTCTGTCAGGGAGATTGATGGCTGCCAGTATGTCTGCAGGAGCAAACCCCATCTGATGACACAGCAACTCCCTTACTACAAACCTCCTATCAGGGAGCTCCTCTCTGGAACCCCTATGCTTCAATCTGACCACATTCCTTCTCTTAAAGGCCTGACCAGTATAACTGTTACTGGTGGAAAAAGAAGGGGCCCCACGGCTCCAGGCATTCCGAGGAGGGACATGGCCAGATGGACCAGCAGTCCCTTGTGGAGCAGGTGGTGGATCCACCAAAGGGGGGAAATCCTGAGAGTTATTCTGAACTGACTCCTCCATCGTTACATTCTCAGAGCCCTCAGACTGCTGATGACCCCATTCAGATATACCAGCATTGATAACATCAGAATTATTCACCACATCAATATTAGTGACATCATCACTGCACCTCATATCATCATTACTAGCAGCATCATTACTAGTTACCCCAGTGTTACTCCCCCCATGAACACCAGTCACCCCAGCATGGCTCCCACCAGGAGTACTAGTGGCAGCAGCACTGTTCTCACAATCCATGTGCTGGGAGTCCACCATGTCACTCCTCTGAGTCTCCTGTACTGTGAATGTCTGCTGGGTTATACTGATGTTCCCACTATCCTCCAGAGCTGGAAGTCCAGCAGGAGGATCTGCTCCAACCTCACTGTCCTCCAGAGGCTGCACAGTCTTCCCTTCAGGAGACACATGTGGTGGCTGCGTGCGTTGGACTGAATCCCCAGAGTCTGACTCTGTAGAAGACTCAATCCTTCCACTCAATCCCACCTCAAATTGGTCACAATTGCGGTACACCTCCGCCACTGGTCCCAGTTCTTCCAGAACAGCATCAATGTCCTTTGACACACCTGCCAGTTCAATGCCCAGGGAGTTCAGTTTGCTGTCATATAACATTTCCTTCTTGGGGTTGGCAGCTTTAAGTCTATAAACACATTCAATCTGCTTCTGGATTCTAGCCTTGGCTTTTCTCAGGGTCTCCATTCTTTTTACCAGGAAAGGAATCTTGTCAGCCAGGTGCAGCGCAGGTTCAGACTTTAACCCCTTCTGCTTCATGGCTGCATAACGCTTGAAATCCTGATCCACCTTCCCATTACCAGTACTGGTCTGAGGGTCTCTGCTGAGTGTAGATGGTTTCACTGGGGCAGATTGTGGAGAATTATTACCACCCTCTTTATTCTGCTGCAGCTTAGAGCGCAATGAACGTCCCTGGCCGCTGTCCACCATTACACACTGTTGTAAGTTCTCTTTAATGGTTTTCTGTTCTAAGGAAGTTCTGGTGTATTTGCGAGGAGTACTGGGAGAAACCGATGTCTCTGCTCTACTCTGAGCTCTATGAGCTGCACTCTGCTGAGCTTGCTGTGGTTGTAATGGCTGACTGCCTTGGATCATGCTTCCAGAACTTGGACTGTACTGGGTGGTATTAGTAAGTTGCTGGACTGAATGAGCCCCACTCTGCAGGGTTCTTTGAGTTGCACTTCCAGAGTTTGGACTGTGCTGAGCAATAATAACATGTCTCTGAACAGACTGAGCTGCACTGTGCTGGGCTTGCTGGGCCTGCAATGACTGGCTGAACTGAGAACTCTTTTGCTGAATAACATCACCAGACTTCCTATTATCAGTATTATCGGTATTTTCCATACAAACATTTCCACGTCTACTTACAGTCTCTGCAAGTGTCTTCCCATTCCCAGAGCTCTTTCCTCCCGCTTCACCACCAACCACAGCTAGGGTGCCCACGTGTCCCGGATTGCCCGGGACATTCCCGCAATTGGCAGGTCTGTCCCGGGTCCCGGGCACCTTCATTCCGGGACAATACAGTGTCCCGGAATGGAATTGACAGAGCGACCAAACCCCGCTATAGCGCTGGTGCTCGCTCTGCCTCCAGCTCCTGGCGGCTAGCAACCAGTGACCTCACAGACTGCCCAGCATGCAAAGCGGAGGAGAAGTTAACTTTCTCCTCCGCGCCTAATGCTCTCCACCATGGACGAGGCTGTCAGCGGGGCAGCCTCAAAGACACTGATCCACTGGGCACTGTCTATTACCTGGATGTCTCCCTGCCTCGTACCGCAGAGCAGACTGAAGCCGCCTCCCCCTCCTTGGCTATTTACAAGTATGCGGAGAGGGAAGAGGGACACCGCTGTGGATTCCTGGCGCTGATCTGAGGTCTGTTCTAAGCTTATATTATGCTTATGTAGATGGACAGGGAAGGGGCATGGATAGTGATCAGGAAAAGGGTAAAAAGTGCCCCCCCAGCATGTTTCTGACACCCACCTCTCCACTAGCACAAGTGGAAGGGGGGGTCTGTACTGTGGGGGGTTCTCTCCTTAGTGGGGGGTCTGTACTTAGTGGGGGGTTCTGTGCTTAGTGGGGGGTTCTGTACTTAGTGGGGGGTTCTGTACCTAGGGGGGTCTATAATGAGGGAGGGGGGTCAGTACTGAAGGGGGGTCTATAATGAGGGAGGGGGGTCTATAATGAGGGAGGGGGGTCAGTACAGAAGGGGGGTCTATAATGAGGGAGGGGGGTCTATACTGATGGAGAAGGGGTCTGTATTTATTTAAAGGGGGGGGTTTATACTGAGGAGGGGAAGTCTGTACTGAGGGAGGGGAATTTATACTTGATGGAGGGGGGGTCTTTACTGAGGGGGTATATACTTAGTGGAGAGGAGGGTCCGTACTGAGGGAGGGGGCCTATAGTTAGTGGAGGGGAGCCCGTACTGAGGGAGGGGGCCTATAGTTAGTGGGGGGCAGGGTCTGTACTGAGGGAGGGGGCTTATACTTAGTGAAGAGGGGGCAGTACTGAGGGAGGGGGTCTATAGTTAGTAGAGGGGGATCTGTACTGAGGGAGGGGGTCTATAGTTAGTTGGGGGGTCTGTACTGAGGGAGGGGGCCTATACCTAGTGGAGAGGTGGGTCTGTATTGAGGGAGGGGGTCTATAGTTAGTGGGGGTCCGTACTGAGGGAGGGGGCCTATAGTTAGTGGGGGGGTCCGTACTGAGGGAGGAGGCTTATACTTAGTGGAGAGGGGGCCGGACTGAGGGAGGGGGCTATAGTTAGTAGAAGGGGGTCCCTACTGAGGGAGGGGGGTCTATACTGAGGGAAGGGGGTCTGTACTAAGGCAGGGGGGGTCTATTATTACAATGTAACAAAAGAAATACATTTCAAGCATGGTATTGGGATGATATAAGTGCTAAAACCAGCCATTCACCCGACAAATCACTCGTCGCCGAAATCTCGCCAACCCCGAAACTACATTCAACCCCCCCATCCAAAATAGGCCCTGAATGGCAGTTTGGAAATGTGGTCACCCTAACCACAGCTTCACCTGACAGTCCTTGTGTAGGCCGGAAAGCCTGGGACTCTCCTGAAAGAGATCCCCGCCCAGGGGAGCCCAATCCTGGGCTTGTACCAGACATCAGAGGAGCTCAGCACCACACAGACTTCAGCTGCTCCACAAGCAGCCGCACCCTCTGCACAGTACTACTTCTCTTGTCCTGTATGTCGGGTTTAATTCTCGGTATCTGTTCTTATTCTCTATGTATGGACTCTGCACAGTACCATTTCTCTTGTCCTGTATGTCGGGTGTAATTCTCGGTATCTGTTCTAATTCTGTATGTATAGAGATTTTTATTTGTAAAAAACACACAAGATACATAATAACAAACTAACTGACTGAAAAGAACATAAATACAACAATTACTGACATGTTGTTTAGGTCAAAAACTTAGCAGTTAAAGGGCATCAATAGTAATAAATGTGACAATAAGACTCCTTTCCATAAATCTATACTTCTCCAACATTCCATTATAAGTCAGAATCGGAGTCACTCTGCTGACTACCAGTTTCCATATCAGATTCTGCGGATCCAGGATCAGGGGGCGGACGCCTTTTAGTGGGCGGGTCATCCTCTGAGCCAATCACATACTCCTTTTCCACTCTTTTTAATTCCTGCTCCAGTTCCTGGGCCCCCAGAGAATAGGAGTCAGCATCTGAATCTGATAACGCTTCATACCTATTGGTGGAAAGTGCCGTACCCACTTCTGGTGCCCCTTTCACTTTTTTAGCTGGCTTCTGCACTAATGTCCAGTCACTTTCGGGTTTACGGGTAGACTTATCTTTTTTTTTATTCCTCCTCTTCTGACCAGTGATCTTCACAGAGACAGGAACTGGAACAGAAGAGGAATGTGGGGCCGGCTGCTCCTCAGCCTGCTGAACACTGTCCGTCCGCCCGGGAGTAGTCTCCTGGACCTCCGGGACCACCTCCTCCCTAGTCAATACAGCCCCATTCATTAAAGCTTCCTCCTCTAGTTGTTCTGCTGCAGCCAACAATTCATTGTCTGCAGATTCCCCATCCTTATTATGGAAGGCCTCCGGGCAATCCCTATGGAAATGGCCAAGCCCACCACATAGATTGCACTTAACCTTCTCACAGGTAGAACTGATGTGGCCAACCTCCCCACAAAGATTACACTTCAGGATCGTACAAACATTCGCCACATGGCCAGATTTACCACATTTATAACATAACCTGGGCTGACCTGCATAGAAGCAAACTCCTCTCTCCCGCCCAATGAAAAAAGAGTTTGGTAGGTGATGGGTAACATTGTTACTTTGCCTCAACTTAACAAGAACCCTCCAACCACCCGTCCAGATCCCATCACTGTCTTTAGTTTTTGTCAACTCAGAAACCATTTCACAATGTCTTCTAAGCCAGATGACAACATCCTGGGGGGGCACAGACTCATTCCAGAACATGATGGTAACATTTGCTGTGTCAGGTTTGGAGATGGGAATAAAGATGAAATTCCTCCAACCCTCTTTGTCCCGCAAACCACTGAAACTGGCCCAGAACCTGTCTAAGTCAGACATGAGCTTAAAGCTGACATCATAACCTTGTCTGTCAGGGAGATTGATGACTGCCAGTATGTCTGCAGGAGCAAACCCCATCTGATGACACAGCAACTCCCTTACTACAAACCTCCTAAGAGGGAGCTCCTCTCTGGAACCCCTATGCTTCAATCTGACCACATTCCTTCTCTTAAAGGCCTGACCAGTATAATTGTTACTGGTGGAAAAAGAAGGGGCCCCACGGCTCCAGGCATTCCGAGGAGGGACATGACCAGATGGACCAGCATTCCCTTGTGGAGCAGGTGGTGGATCCACCAAAGGGGGGAAATCCTGAGAGTTATTCTGAACTGACTCCTCCATCGCTACATTCTCAGAGCCCTCAGACTGCTGATGACCCCATTCAGATATACCAGCATTGATAACATCAGAATTATTCACCACATCAATATTAGTGACATCATCACTGCACCTCATATCATCATTACTAGCAGCATCATTACTAGTTACCCTAGTGTTACCCCCCAATTGTTAGGGAAATAATTCACCGTCTCAGACCGTCCTCGGGCATCAAGGTAATATTTATTGCATATGCAAGAGAAATGAATTACACGTTCATGCAGCCATCATCATTTCTAAGGAAAATACTGTGGTACATGTCTTTTTATAAGCCCTGGACACCCCCCTTTCCTGTCTTAAAACATGCCCAGTTTCATGTATTTTCAACTTTATTCTGGACAGAACAGGAAAGGTGGAAGTGTCTGTTACAGACTGTTATCTCCATATAACAATGGTTACAGGATACTGACTTGAAAACTCCCCAAGTCAACACAAAAATACAGGATATATTAAAAACTGCACATCTAAGCATATTATATTGCTGAGTATATATATTGCTGATTCCATATTATCACTATAGCTTATTTCTAGGCCATGATAAACAAAATGGCGTCTTTCATAACTGACATTTAAAGTATAATTTCTCTAACATCTCCCCCCTTTTATACTCATAATGTCAATACTTCAAATATCCAGGTTATTTTATTTTACCAGGTATTATCATTTAGACAGATGAGTCCTTAGCGAGAGTTGTAAATTCATCATCAGGTTCCGAGTATAGTTCCGTGTCGCTCTGGAGGAGCATAGTTTTTGTTAAAGATGTGTCAATCAGTCTTTGAAGAATTCCCCTAATACAGGGAATGCAGCAACATCCACACAATGTAAGAACTGCGGCTGCCATGACAATAGAGATAAGCAAACTTTTTGCAAGATCACCCCATTTACCAAACCATTTTTCGAAAAGTCCTGTCAGGGGGTTCTCTACACCAGAGTTCTCAGCCAATTCTTCAGATAGCATTTGTAGGCCTTGTAAGGCTTTGGTGATACTTCCATCAGGTGCCGTATTGTTTGGAATAAAAGTGCAGCAGAAGGTGCCGAACATTTTGCATACCCCGCCCCTTTCTGCCAGCAACATATCCAACGCTATACGGTTCTGCCACGCTGTCAAAGAGGTGGCGTCCAATTGTGCTGCTATGCCTTTGATAGCATCTCTGGTGTAATTCACAAACCTCTGCTGGTTGTAGTAGATGTAGTTTATCCAGTCGACGTTCTTGTTGGGCTGGACCCATATGAAGAGTGAGGTGAGTCCTGCTGTTATTTGATTCTGCGCTTTAAATTCATCTGGAACTCCTCGTGGAACACCTATTTCGTCTATATACACTCGGTTGTCAAATGAGCCTTGTGGTGTTTCTCTCTTAATTCGTTTAAAAAAGTATTTACCTGGTAATTTCATTGATTTATCACTTATAGGTACTATATAAAAGGGAAGCAGCAATCGGGTAAGGGCACAACTACCCCCCCATCTGGGTGGCAGTCTGGGCCTTAGTCTCTTATCGCCACACAGCCACCAAACATCAGCCAATTGCAGTTTCTGTTCCTGAAACCATTTTAGTTCATACTTAATGTCTGTAGTAAGGGTTGTAGTTGCACAGTATTCAGGGGACAGGGTGCCAACATTTGTACCATTACTGTCATTGTTAGAAAAACAAGTAAAATTTCCTGGTAATGCTTGTACTGATGGGGGTATACTTTGCATTTTATGAGATCAGAAAGAGGCGCCACCTCCGTAGCATAATTTGCTATCCATGCTCTACAGAAATTTGCCATGCCAAGAAATGACATCATTTCTTTTTTGGTACGTGGTTTGGGGGCTTGAAGGATGGCCTCTTTTCGGATCTCATCCAAATGTCTACCTTCTTGAGATAAAATATAACCCAGGTATTTCACCTTTTCTTTCCACAGTTGCAATTTGTCTTTGCTGACTTTGTGACCTTGGTCTGCGAGGAAATGCATGAGAGCCAAGGTGTCAATTTTACATTGTTGCTCTGTAGGAGCCGCTACCAGAATGTCATCCACATACAAGAGAATTTGGCTCCCACTGGGAGGTACAAACCGAGACAAATTATTGGACATTTCTTGTGAGAATATAGTTGGACTTTCACAATATCCCTGGGGTAACCTGGTGTATGTGTATTTTTTTTTTTTGTACGTAAATGCAAACCAGAACTGACTATCTTTGTGTAAGGGAATGGAAAAGAAAGCATTACTGATATCGATGACAGAAAATACCTTATTCTCTGGGTGGAGGTCGTTCAGGAGGACATGCATGTCTGGGACCACCGGGGCCCTCGGTACTAAGGGGCCCTATTGACCGCCTGTAAATCCTGCACGAGTCTCCACCCATCTTCCCCTCCCTTCTGCTTCCTAACTGGGAACAAGGGCGTATTGCATGGTGAATCTGGGCATTCAATGATGACACCTTTTGCTAATAATTCCTTTATCAAGGGATCTACACCCTCTTCAGCGTCTTTCCTCAGTGGATATTGTTTTTGGTGAGGCCTCATTGTACTCTTAGGGGTTATTTGGACTTCACTGGCTGTTTTAATTACGCCCACGTCCGTCTTTCCTCTTGACCACAAGATATCGGGGACGTCTTTTAGGGCATCCTCTTCCTCTTGGGTCAAAAGTGTCAGTCACTGTCTTTTGTCACAAATTGTAATCATGTGAGTTCTGGGTATACACTTAACAAACCACGTCAATTTGTACCTCCAAATCCCTCTAGATTTTAGTTCCTCGTCTGTCAATTGGACCCAGTCGGTGATAAGTTCTCCCAGCTCATGCCATGATACCTTGGGGTTCCGGGTGACCGAAACATGAGGTACAGTATACTGCCTGTATATTTGCAGAATAGGCTGTGGTAGGAGACAAGTAGCCACGCTATTTCCTTCCTTATCACAGTACAAGTATTTTAAGAGAACTTCAGTGTTAGTGAGACTCATTAACTGTTTCTCATAGGACTTATCGGCCCAGAAGTCTTTTTGTTATACATGGTGCAATAGAGGTTTGTCTGGACCTTATACCTTTTCCTCTCAGGCTCTTCTTCAATTATTTCTGTCAGGGTTTTGGGTATATTTAAGCCCTCAGTTTGCAATTCCAGGCTGTACCAGTATCGGGGCTCATTATCCACGGCTGTGATTTGTTTTTCACACAGCCGATGGGCTTTGAGACCTCCCTCCACTGGTACGACAGAAATATCAAGAGCGTGCAACATGTCTCTACCCAACAAATTAACAGGACATTTAGTTGAAATTACAATTTTACACTGAGCCTTTTTACCTGTCTGTGGATCTTCCACAGTAAGGCCTTCGGACACGGCCTCCTGGTGCATCAACCCATTTGCAGATTTCACATATACTACACCTTTTTTCTTTACCCCTGGGGGCATATCCAGTGGGTGTATTAGGGTCCTACAAGCCCCAGTGTCACAAAGAAATGTTACCCATCTACCCTTCACAACCAAGTTTATTTCTGGTTTGACTTCAGCATGCAAACAAGTTTCAACAGCGCATACATCCAAAATTTCAGATTCTTTCTCATCATTTTCTTCTGTATCTCTCTCTGCAGACATACCAACATCTAGTCATGCTTCTTCCTCTCTGTTTGACCTACATTCTTTTGCCAAGTGACCTCTTTTACCACACAGGAAACACTCCCCTCTCTTCTTTTTCCCCTCATAATCTTGAATGCGGGGCCTTGTTCGAGTGTTTCCCATCCTTCTGTTCTCCTTCTCAATGACATACACATCATTACCTTCATCTACCATAAGCACTTTCCCTTTCTTTACTCTCTTTTTTGATTGGAAGTGCCGCTCAGCATGCCTCGCATACTCAATCAGCTCCTGAAGTCTGCAGATCCTATGGTTGATCATGTGTTTGGTAACAAAACTTGATATAGGGGGAAGCAGCCCCTTCAAGATTGCATTCTTTAACTGTTGTTCATATGGGCTATCGTTTACTTGATTTACTGGGACTTCTATTCCAGAGTGATTATTGAAAATCTCCCTCATCCTAACAATGAAATTGTCCACTGTTTCCTCTTCTCCCTGCACACACTGATTTATCATGGACCAGTCGGCTCGACGTATCCATCTATTCTCTATCCTTGCTATAAGAGCATTTCTCCTGCATCATCATGAGGCAACACAACTCCCTGATTGTTTAATCCACTCCAATCTCCCACTACATGATGCCAGTCGGGACCCAGGATCTGTCTGATGACCTGCTCTATTTCCCTCCCATTGAGATGATAGCTAGCAATCATTCCCATGATACCATCTCTGAATTGAGCTATGTTGACCTTGGGATGTGGTATCCCTTCAGTAGCTTTTTTAACATCCTCAGGGGTCCAGGGACGATAGACCATCATAGTGTTGGGGACTACTATACCACCTACATTTTGTCCTGCCCTAGGGTTGGGAACTTCAATTAGTGGAAATTCTTCCTCTCCACATTCTGTTTGTTCCCCTGTTGTGGGGGTTATCAATTTGTTCACCAGGTCCCCAAGAAATTTTGTAACCGTTGCTGTAAGGGGCGTCCCTTGTGGACTCCTCTGGACAGCAAGGGTCATCTTGAGAGGGGGTTTAGCTACAGCCATAGGAGAATCGGTTGCATCTGCGGGTGACCCAGGTGACCACGGGGGAACAACAAACAGTGGAGAGTCAGGTTGCATGGTAAAAGGGTTATTCGTCGATAGTCGGGAGGTCAATGGGGGTGACTTATTGCATGCCTCTGTCCCATATGGTGGTGGGGACTGCAGGTCTGCAATAGGATATAGGGAATTGGGAGCGGGTATTGAAGTCGGAGGGGGAGCAGCTACTGTCAGTGAGGTTGGAGAGGTCTCCAAAGTATGTGCGGGGGCTGTCGGGTGCATTTGGTTTGTTACGTTTTGTTCAGTCAATACTTGCTGAACTAAACTTCGGAGGATGGTCATATTATTGTCCTCCTCTTTGTCCAAAAACATAGTCTTTTTATGGTTTTCTGAATTTAACCTACGGTTAGCCTCCTCAAGCCATTTCTTTGCCTGGGGAAGGCCTAATTTCTTCTGTTTCCTTATTTTCGTGCCGGCATCATTTTTAAGCTTTCTACACAGTTTTACACAACAATCCTTATTTAAAGATGCATCAAAATCATACTTTGTTTTCCATATTTTAAGAAATTTCACATTCTCTTTGTCTAGACTACACATATACTTAACATCTTCATTCATACCAACAGATTTTCCATGGATCATACCCATTTTGTTTATCGTGCACACGGAGCTCTTTTTTTTTTAATGTCTTCTCACAATGACACAACACACGCACACAGTATCTTATCACTTGCAGTCACTCACAGACTTTCTAGTCGTGATATATCACTTCTAGATTTCTGATCTTGTGTATTGCTAAAACACTGGTGTCTTAGAGAATTACAGAATTACGAGGAGACTGAATTCTCCCGACTGTTTTTTCATCCTATTAAAACATTTAATATTTCAGTCATTGATCCAAGGGTATTTATGTGCCTGCTCAGGATTAATACAACATATGAGGCTGGCATGAACACTGCGGTCCGCCAAATGTCCTCTGTTTGTTACCTGGAAATCTATCAGACCACACCCTTGTATCAACGGAGGGGGGGGTTCTTTATCTGGAAGTATTTTTGATCCAAGGGTATTTATATGCCTAGAAATCTATCAGGCCACACCCTTGTATCAACAGGGGGTTCTTTAGGTTTTGATCTAGGAGTATTTATGTGTCCCCAAGGGATTTTCTGCAGTTTACAATGCTGTCTGGATCTAAGATCCAATCGACAAATTTCCTTTATCTGCACCCGGATATTAGTATGGGACCATACCCCTATATCAAATGACTATTAACCAGAAGAATCAAACAAGAACACACAAGAGAGAACACCCGCAATGCTCGACTGCCGCCAGGTCGCCCTGAGCGCGTCTTCCCAAAACGCGGGCTAGTCACTAGGTCTGCCCATCCAAGATGGCTACAGACGGATCTATACGGGGAATATGTGACCACTTATTTCCCCTCAACAAGAGTAAGCAGATAGGAGGACAGAAACAGATAAACCTTCGATCAAAACACACAAGAGAGAACACCCGCAATGCTCGACTGCCGCCAGGTCGCCCTGAGCGCGTCTTCCCAAAACGCGGGCTAGTCACTAGGTCTGCCCATCCAAGATGGCAACAGACGGATCTATACGGTAATACGTGACCACTTATTTCCCCTCAACAAGAGTAAGCAGATAGGAGGACAGAAACAGATAAACCTTCAATCAAAACACACAAGAGAGAACACCCGCAATGCTCGACTGCCGCCAGGTCGCCCTGAGCGCGTCTTCCCAAAACGCGGGCTAGTCACTAGGTCTGCCCATCCAAGATGGCCACAGACGGATCTATACGGGGAATACGTGACCACTTATTTCCCCTCAACAAGAGTAAGCAGATAGGAGGACAGAAACAGATAAACATTCAATCAATCTCTATATTGTATGTATATATATTCAAATCCCTTATTCATCAAATTCCTAATCAAGTCTAACACAAAAGGTTAATAATAAAATAAAAATAAAAATCTTACCTTGTCCCGAGAGCGGTCTCTTGTGCTGATCCGGTAAGTCGCTGCCCGGGAGGCACTAGTTCAGCGGACCGGCCTCTTTTTAACATCTAATTTGAGATGGAGGACTTACAGTTTTGCCGTACGGTCATCGGTCACTGTTGGCCAGTGCGTCTCGGGGAATTGGACTCCCGGCTCGAAAGACCAAATTGTTAGGGAAATAATTTCACCATCTCAGACCGTCCTCGGGAATCAAGGTAATATTTATTGCATATGCAAGAGAAATGAATTACACGTTCATGGAGCCTTCATCATTTCTGAAGAGAATACTGTGGTACATGTTTTTTATAAGCCCTGGACACCCCCCTTTCCTGTCTTAAAACATGCCCAGACTCATGTATTTTCAACTTTATTCTGGACAGAACAGGAAAGGTGGAAGTGTCTGTTACAGACTGATATCTTCATATAACAATGCTTACAGGATACTGACTTGAAAACTCCCCAAGTCAACACAAAAATACAGGATATATTCAAAACTGCACATCTAAGCATATTATATTGCTGGGTATATATATTGCTGACTCCATATTATCACTATAGCTTATTTCTAGGCCATGATAATCAAAATGGCGTCTTTCATAACTGACATTTAAAGTATAATTTCTCTAACAAGTACCGGGCAGGCATTATTCGACAGGGGGCATTTCTCGTCAGAACACCGACAGGGGCTGGGTGGTGAGGCCACAACAGTTGTGGATTGATCCGGTGCTGGTGCTACCTTATAAAAGCACTGGCGGTGACACGTAATGCCTCCTGCATTTTCCGCCAAAAGACGAATGGGATGGAAGCAGCTGAGAAAGCTCAGCCCCATGCACTGCCCTAGGAGCCTGGAGGAAGCGGGTAAGCTAAGAAGAGAGAGGAGCAGAGCAGCTGTGTTTTCTTATATAGTGGAGGAGGGAGCGGAACGGAGCTGCTGCACTCAGTGCATTTCAGTCTGCAGGGCTGTCTGAGCCTGTCAGTCTCAGAGGACAAGAGCAGTGTACACGTGGGGGGATTTCCTGCTGTGCAGGTGCTGTGGTCACATGGTGTGGTCCAAGGAGGAGGGCTGAGGAGGAGCCAGGATGGGTCATCATTGCTGCAGGTTTTCCGTCAGATATGGCGACCCGTCAGAATTGGTAACGGGAGTGAGGTTCCGTCACCGCCATCTTGCTACACCGCACCCCTCCACAGTAATGATACACCAAGAAGGGGGCAAGCGGACATCTTGTTACACCGACTAGAGTTTTCTATTTTACAGTTATTTTTAACGCAAAACGGAGCCTATATGTTTAAATACAGTATTTAGAAATCCGACGGACTGTTTACATGTTGAATTTTAAAATCAGAGGTGTTCTGTCACATTAGCAAACCTGTGAGGTCAGCAGGTTTGCCGCTGCTTTTAAAATTTAACATCTAAACAGTCTGTCGTATTTTCAAATACTGTATTTAGGCATAAAAGCTCCATTTCCTGTTAAAAATAACTGTGGAATGCAAAACTCCGGTGGGTGTAACAAGATTTCCGCTTCCCTCCTTCTCGGTGTATCATCCACAGGGCTTTTTTTCAGGGGGAACTTGGTGGAACTCAGTTCCACCATCTCTGGCTCAGACTCTTTGGTGCCTGCTCACCACAATCACTTGTAAACACAGAAGTCTGGTTTCTGTGTTTACAAGTGACAGCTCTGCACTCTGTATGTAATGCAATCCTGGTATTTAATGCCCCTTTAAGACCCTCCTACTGTTTTCGTGAGATTTGACTGAACACACCCACTATTTGATGTGATTTGGAGGGTGTGTGTAGGGGGAGGTGTTTTGTGGGGTTGTGGTTAAAGAGGAGTTCCACCCGAGGTCCAGTCAAAAAAAAAAAAAATTAAAAGTCAGCAGCTACAAATACTGCAGCTGTTGACTTTTAATTGGACACTTACCTGTCCCAGGGTCCAGCGATGCGGGGGATCGAAGCCCCGCTCATCTCCCCCTCCGTTCAGCGGCGCCGGCATTGCAACTGTGGGCGCCACAGCCTGGCACCCACTGCGCATGCGCGAGCGGCGCCATGCGCCGTGATTGGCCGCTCAGTCACCTGGGAATTGTAATGGGTCCCAGATGATTGACAGGAGGGAGGGAGCAGAGCTGAGCCCTTCCTGTGCCGAGGGGGAAGTGATGTTACCAGCCCAGGCACTGGAAGAGGCAGACTATGAGGGACCCCCTAGCAACAGGCATTTAGAGGTAAGTAAAAAAAAAAAAAATATCCAAATGTTTTTATTTTTTTTTTTTTAAGATTTTTCATGTATTTTTTTTTTTTTGGGTGGAACCCCACTTTAAGTTCCAGCACCTATTGTTTGAGAAAAAAAGCCCTGATCATTACTATGGAGGAGTGTGGGGTGCAGCAAGATGGCAGCAACGTAACGTCACTTCCGTTACCAATTCTGACGGGTCGCCATATCTGACGGAACACATTGTTCTGTTCTTAATGGAGCTGCTGCCTGCAAAGGGGGAGGGGGCAGCTTTCCAGTCCTCTGATCTGATCTATTGCAGCATACTGTTGCACATAGCCACTGACTGAGGGGGCATGCCTGATCTGGTCACTGACTGAAGGGACATGCCTGATCTGGTCACTGACTGAAGGGACATGCCTGATCTGGTCACTGACTGAGGGGACATGCCTGATCTGGTCACTGACTGAAGGGACATGCCTGATCTGGTCACTGACTGAGGGGACATGCCTGATCTGGTCACTGACTGAAGGGACATGCCTGATCTGGTCACTGACTGAAGGGACATGCCTGATCTGGTCACTGACTGAAGGGACATGCCTGATCTGGTCACTGACTGAAGGGACATGCCTGATCTGGTCACTGAAGGGACTTGCATGATCTGGTCACTGACTGAAGGGACATGCCTGATCTGGTCACTGACTGAAGGGACATGCCTGATCTGTCACTGACTGAAGGGACATGCCTGATCTGGTCACTGACTGAAGGGACATGCCTGGTCTGATCTAGTAACTGGCTGAAGGGACATGCCTGATCTGGTAACTCACTGAGGGGACATGCCTGATCTGGTCACTGAAGGGACATGCCTGATCTGGTCACTGAAGGGACATGCCTGATCTGGTCACTGACTGAAGGGACATGCCTGATCTGGTCACTGACTGAAGGGACATGTCTGATCTGGTAACTGACTGAAGGGACATGCCTGATCTGGTCACTGAAGGGACATGCCTGATCTGGTCACTGACTGAGGGGACATGCCTGATCTGGTCACTGACTGAAGGGACATGTCTGATCTGGTCACTGACTGAAGGGACATGCCTGATCTGGTCACTGAAGGGACATGCCTGATCTGGTCACTGACTGAGGGGACATGCCTGATCTGGTCACTGACAGAAGGGACATGCCTGATCTGGTCACTGACAGAAGGGACATGCCTGATCTGGTCACTGACTGAAGGGACATGCCGGATCTGGTCACTGACTGAAGGGACATGCCGGATCTGGTCACTGACTGAAGGGACATGCCTGATCTGGTCACTGACTGAAGGGACATGCCTGATCTGGTCACTGACTGAAGGGACATGCCTGATCTGGTCACTGACTGAAGGGACATGCCTGATCTGGTCACTGACTGAAGTGACATGCCTGATCTGGTCACTGACTGAAGGGACATGCCTGATCTGGTCACTGACTGAAGGAACATGCCTGATCTGGTCACTGACAGAAGGGACATGCCTGATCTGGTCACTGACTGAAGGGACATACCTGATCTGGTCATTGACTGAAGGGACATGCCTGATCTGGTCACTGACTGAAGGGACATGCCTGATCTGGTCACTGACTGAAGGGACATGCCTGATCTGTCACTGACTGAAGGGACATGCCTGATCTGGTCACTGACTGAAGGGACATGCCTGGTCTGATCTAGTAACTGGCTGAAGGGACATGCCTGATCTGGTAACTCACTGAGGGGACATGCCTGATCTGGTCACTGAAGGGACATGCCTAATCTGGTCACTGACTGAAGGGACATGTCTGATCTGGTAACTGACTGAAGGGACATGCCTGATCTGGTCACTGAAGGGACATGCCTGATCTGGTCACTGACTGAAGGGACATGCCTGATCTGGTCACTGACTAAAGGGACATGCCTGATCTGGTCACTGACTGAAGGGACATGCCTGATCTGGTCACTGAAGGGACATGCCTGATCTGGTCACTGACAGAAGGGACATGCCTGATCTGGTCACTGACTGAAGGGACATGCCTGATCTGGTCACTGAAGGGACATGCCTGATCTGGTCACTGACTGAAGGGACATGCCTGATCTGGTCACTGACAGAAGGGACATGCCTGATCTGGTCACTGACTGAAGGAACATGCCTGATCTGGTCACTGACTGAAGGGACATGCCTGATCTGGTCACTGACTGAAGTGACATGCCTGATCTGGTCACTGACTGAAGGGACATGCCTGATCTGGTCACTGACTGAAGGGACATGCCTGATCTGGTCACTGAAGGGACATGCCTGATCTGGTCACTGACTGAGGGGACATGCCTGATCTGGTCACTGACTGAAGGGACATGCCTGATCTGGTCACTGACTGAAGGGACATGCCTGATCTGGTCACTGAAGGGACATGCCTGATCTGGTCACTGAAGGGACATGCCTGATCTGGTCACTGACTGAGGGGACATGCCTGATCTGGTCACTGACAGAAGGGACATGCCTGATCTGGTCACTGACTGAAGGGACATGCCTGATCTGGTCACTGACTGAAGGGACATGCCTGATCTGGTCACTGACTGAGGGGACATGCCTGATCTGGTCACTGACTGAAGGGACATGCCTGATCTGGTCACTGACTGAAGGGACATGCCTGATCTGGTCACTGACTGAAGGGACATGCCTGATCTGGTCACTGACTGAAGGGACATGCCTGATCTGGTCACTGACTGAAGGGACATGCCTGATCTGGTCACTGACTGAGGGGACATGCCTGATCTGGTCACTGACTGAAGGGACATGCCTGATCTGGTCACTGACTGAGGGGACATGCCTGATCTGGTCACTGACTGAGGGGACATGCCTGATCTGGTCACTGACAGAAGGGACATGCCGGATCTGGTCACTGAAGGGACATGCCTGATCTGGTCACTGAAGGGACATGCCTGATCTGGTCACTGACTGAGGGGACATGCCTGATCTGGTCACTGACCGAAGGGACCTCTGCCGGGTTAGCCCCCCATATCAAAATTTTTGAAAAAATCTTATGCAGTTTGTTAGAATATTTGTTAGATCAGGTTAGATCAACCGTTGTTTGCATTCGATCTCACACAGAAGAAGCAACATATGGACGGGTTAGCCCCCCCTTATCAAATTTTCTGGTCAAAAATCATTCAGGCTAATAGATATTCATTAGATCCGGTAAGATCAAGTGGTTTTAACATTAGATCTCACATCATTTCAGAGATATTCCACATCAAAATAGAGATATTAGGCGGTACATATGGACGGGTTATCCCCCTTATCACATTTTCTGGCCAAAAATCGATCAGGCTTATAGATATTCGTTAGATCTGATAAGATCAAGTGGTTTTAACGTTAGATCTCACATCATTTCAGAGATATTCCACATAAAAATAGAGATGTTTTGTGGTAAATAAGGACGGGTTGGCCCCCCCTTATCAAATTTTCTGGCCAAAAATCATTCAGGCTCATAAATATTTGTTAGATCCAGTAAGATCAAGTGGTTTTAACGTGAGATCTCACATAATTTCGGAGATATTCCACATAGTAATAGAGATATTGGGTGGTACATAAGAACGGGTTGGCCCCCCCACATGCAATTTCCTGACCAAAAATCATTCAGGCTACTAGATATTCATTAGATCCGGTAAGATCAAGTGGTTTTACCTTTAGATCTCACATAATTTCAGAGATATTCCATAAAAGATAGAGATATTAGGTGGTACAGAAGGTACATCCATCTTCAACCGTCTCTGGATGGTCTCTGGAACGTCTTTGCATGGTTCTTCAGCGGGTGCCTGTAGTCTCTCCTCACACCTCCGTTCACCTCCCTGCCTCATGGTGATCTCTTCTCAGACCAACAAGCTTAAGTCTTTAGCTAGCCCCCCCTTCTTGCAAAGCAGGCTGGGCCTGGTAGTTCCACCCCCAGTAGAAATCAATGGGGCTGTATTGTGGGCCGTGGTCCTCTGCTGCTGCTTGATTGGCTCCCTCTCCCTGCCAATAGGGACACAGAAAGAGGAGAGGGAGGGGGAGAAATCCCCCACAGGGACTGACAGGCGTGCTCTCCCTCAGTGAGTGCCTGTGTCAATGTCTATTCAGTCTGACAGTCGTTGGCTAAAATGGCGGAAGGTGTGGGACCACGGGTGATAGAGTAGCCCCCGCTACACACTCCCCCCACCAAAGAACCTTTGGTCCGCCAAAGGAGGTAAAGAATCTATGACCTGTTACATGCTTTTGATATACACACGGAAAAAAAAACAGGTTAGTGTGCACAGGAAAACATACA
Organism: Aquarana catesbeiana; assembly: GCA_037953035.1. Lineage (NCBI taxonomy): Eukaryota > Metazoa > Chordata > Amphibia > Anura > Ranidae > Aquarana > Aquarana catesbeiana. Next base: position 1,393,145 of record JBBHAA010001354.1, on the reverse strand, counting down.
ATTTACATCTACATAAAACTCTGGCAGAGGAACATCCCACCAATTAGCATAGGAGGGGAGGTTAACTGGAATGGCCCAGCTAGATGTGCCAAGGGCTGAGTGTCAGAAACCAAGAAATCAGGCCGACAGAAGTACAGTTAAATCACACTTGTTTAATAATAAAAGTAAAAAGAACAAACATAGTCAAAACATAGCCAAAGTTCAGTAACCGGAATGGATAGTCAGCCAAGCCGGAAGTCAGGGATCAATGTAGTGGAATAGCAAGAAGGATCTGGAGCCAGAAGGGATGTCAGCAAAGCAAGTCTTGAACAGGATCGCAGGAGATTGTTTCTGTGATGTTGACCAAGGCGAAGGCAGAGATCCTCTGGAATGGACGGCTTAAGTAGGCAGGACTGATGAGCAGGATATCATCAACATCTGAGTAACTGTGGAGAGATAGGAGCTGGCAATTATCCGACAGCTGAGTGGCCAGCTCAGAGAAGGAAGGGCTGAGCCCAGCCCTGACAGTGAGTTGGGATTGTCCACCACCAAATCTGCAGTGGAAGGGTCAGTTTCTTCAAGAGTCCTTTTTGCAATGAGAACGACCTCCTCAGAGCTTTCACTCAAAGTATCATATATTAGTCTTTTGGGTGGGTGAATAACCCTTCGCTCTCGCTGTTCTTTAGGTTCTGGGGTTACAGGCACACTGGTCTCTTCTTCTTCCTGCATATCAGCTTCAGCTTCCTCAATGAAGGATGGAAAGTTTTAGGGGTCTGTTGTCAGCATGGAAGATTGAGGGTCTTCCAACTCTTCAAAAGGTGGACTTTGAGGTACAAACTCAGGAGCCTCTGGCCTGAAAGTCACCTCAGTCACCTTGGGAGGAGAAGAAAGGGGGGGTGACAGGCCCTGGCATTCGAGAAGGCCACAGACAATCTTTCTCTTCATCCTCGCTGTTTTCATCTTCAGCAAGGGGTACAGAGTGAGATCTAGTCACTGGCCGGGATCTTTGAGAGGCCGTGGATGTGGACTGTAAATCTGGCTGTGGTGGCACATGAACTGCTTCTGACAGAGGCAACAGATGATTGTGATGCTAAGTCTTCAGCAGGCCTGTGCTTCCCTCTGGCCAGATTTGATATACTGGGTGTCTGGGCAGATGCTTGCAAACGACATAGGGCTGCGACTTTCAGCAGTTAGCCAACTTGTGCTTTCCAGGGACACCCAGGTTTCTCAGCAGTACCTTGTCATCCGGCTGTAGGTCCTATACTCGTATCCTAAGGTCAAAGTTTATTTTGTTTCTCTGTCCTCGGGCATATGAGGCAGCTTGAGCCTTATCATAGGTGGTTTTCAGACGTCTCTGCAGGCTATCCACATACCCTCTGTGGAAAGTTGTTAAGGTATGGTGGAGGGATGTGCCGAAGGCCAAGTCTACTGGCAGCCGGGCCTATGGTCTGAACATCAAACTATAGGGAGAGTAACCTGTGGCATCATTGGCGGTGCTGTTAGAGGCATGCACAATAGCCACTATATGCTTGCTCCAGTGCTGCTTTTGTTCTGAAATTAGAGTTCCAAGGTTAGTGTGCACAGGATATATATATCCATATATCCATATATGTATATCCATATATGTATATCCAGGAGGGTTCAGTTGAATCTCTCTGGTTGAGGATCTCCTTGAGGATGATACGGGGTGGTTTTAGACTTCCTGATGCCAAACAGGTCTGAAAGTCTCTTGATGAGACTACTCTTGACATCTCTCGCTTGATCAGAGTGGATGCGTTGGGACAGACCATAGTGCACAAAGAATTTCTCCGCGAAGATCTTGGCCACCATGGATGCTTGTTGGTCCCTCGTGGAAAACGCCTGGGCATACCGAGTGAAATGGTCAGTCACTACCAGGATATTTCCCTGCCCGCTCAGATCAGGCTCCAGGCACAGAATGTCAATGCACACCAGCTCCATGGGTCCTTGGCTCTGAAGATGGTCCATTGGGGCAGCTCGGTGAGGCAAAGTCTTCCTTTGGATACATCTGATGCAGGAGTGGCAATAGTCCTCAACTTCAGCCTGCATGCAGGGCCAGTAGAACCGGTCCCTCACCAGGAGAAAAGTCCTCTTGGGCCCTAGGTGGCCATGGTTGTCATGTAGGTGTCAGGGCTGGGCTCAGCCCTTCCTTCTCTGAGCTGGCCACTCAGCTGTCGGCTAATTGCCAGCTTCCATTTCTCTCCACAGTTACCCAGCAAGTTGTCCAGCTCACTTGATCTCTGCCTTCACCTTTGTCAACATCACAGAGTCTTTCTCCTGCCTTCCTGTTGAAAACTTGCTAGGCTGACGTTCCTTCTGGCTCCTGATCCTGCTTGCTGTACTACTACGTTTATCTCTGGCTCTCTGACATTTGCTTGGCTGACTACCTGATCTGGTTACTGAACTCTGGCTTGTTTTGACTACGCTTACTCTGTTTACCTTATTATTATTATTATTATTATTATTATTATTAAAGAAGTGTGATTTAACTATACTTCTGTCTCAGTCTGATTTATGGTTTCTGATAGTAGGGCAGTTAATACTGTCTCCGTATGTTTTTCAGGTAGGAATAGCTGCCATTTTTCTTCAGAATCGTCAGAGGGACCCCTTCGGTAGACCAACCCTCTGTGCACCTGAAACCGATCCCACTCTCTGTGCAGCAGATGGGTTTCCTTCGGGGAGTCAGTGAGGAGCAAGTCAGGGCATTGGCTCTCCAAGGTCTTGAATGCCAAGCTACAGGGAGGGTCCTCTAACTGGTCCCTCCACAGGTCTTTGACAGCTTGGGCAGACCTTCATCCCCGACTTGGGCGACATTGCAATAACATCTGGGGACACCAACGGCTGACACTCCAACCTCTTCGGTCCTGGATCCTACTCCAGGGTTGATGTTCTGCTCCTTGACATAAGGCTCGTACCCTTCAGGTGTCAGTTGGGCCTATTCTTCTGGAGGGTCTCTGGAACAATGGGGCTTTCTTGACAAAGAATCAGCGTCTTGTTTCCTGACCCCGGTCGATACTTCAGGCTGAAAATAAACCCTGATAGAGCAGCCAACCATTTGTGACCCGTGGCGTCTAACTTGGTGGTAGTGAGGATGTAGGTGAGAGCATTGTTGTCGGTCTTGATCATGAACTCCACTCCATACAGGTAATCCCTCAGCTTATCCACCCACTTCAAGGCCAGAAACTCAAGTTTGTGCATGGGATAGTTCTTCTCGGCGGGGGCCAAGTTCCGACTCACGTAGGCAACAGGCCGTAGAAATTCAGTCATGTTCTTGATATAGCACCCCACCTAACCCATCTCGACTGGCGTCAAAGTGTAGCTCGTATGGCCTGGTTGGATCTTCATAGGCCACGACTGGAGCGGTTGTTAGGCTTCACTTCAGCTGCCTAAAACCTCTTCACACTTCAGAGTCAATTGTTCCTGAATGGACTCTCTGGGTTTTCTGGGCCCTCCAGCTGGTCTGACAGGCCTCACCAGATCAGGGTCAGCGTCTTAGTTAATCCCTTGACAAATCTTCTGTAATAAGAGCAGAATCCCAGAAATGACCTAAGCTCAGTCACGTTGGTGGGCCTCGGCCAGGAGGTCAGTGGCCACTTCATTAGCAGACACAATGTGACCAAGGTAGTTGACTGAGGGTTGATAAAACTGGCACTTTTCCAGAGAAAGCTTCAACCCCCTCACCATTGAGTCTCTTAAGGACCTTCTGCAGAAACTCTTCGTGCTCTTCCAGGGTCTTGCTGAAAACGATGATGTTGTCTAAGTACACCAACACCTCGATCAGTTTCATGTCACCCACGGTCTTCTCCATTAGCCTTTGGAAGGTGGCTGGGGCACCAGACAGGCCTTGATGCATATGGTCAAATCCAAAGATCCCCTGCGGGGTAATGAAAATGGTCTTCTCCCGATCCTCAGGGTGCATGGGGATTTGGTAATACCCACTCTTCAAATCCAGCATGCTGAACCACTTCGCTCCTGACAGGCTCTGCAAGACATCTTCTATCCTTGGGGTGGTATATTGGTCGGGAATGGTCCTTAAGTTCAGCGTCCGGTAGTCAATACCCAGCCTCAGTGACCCATTCTTCTTCTGTACCACCACTATTGGGGAAGCGTATAGACTCTGGGACTCTGATGATACCTGCCCTCTTCAACTCTGCCAGTTGTTCATGCAGATCCTCCAAGTCCCCTAAAGGAATCCATAAAACTCTTTCCCTGAACGGCTTATGCACTTGAAGAGATGGATCTGGTATTGGGCACTTTTTGTACACCCCACATCAAACTCACTCTTGGAGAATGCAGCCTGCCATCTCAGGAGCTGAGTCTTGGCCCTTTCTTTCCATTCAGGCAAAAGGGGAGTATTTTTCGGATAGAGCTCCTCCACAGAGATCCCATCCTTTGCTCCCCTCACCAAATCAGATGGCGGGACTGGGGTGGCCAGATTCACTTGTCCCAGCAACATCTGAGCCGGCATCTTCGCTGGCAAGGCTGTTATGTTGTGGACACTAACCAAGATCTTTACGTGACTTCTTTGCAACCCTTTGGTTGAAACCACCTCGGGAATTATCTCCACTCCTATGTCTTCTCTCTGTCCGTCTGATTCAAGGACAATGAAAGGGCCTGCTTGCTTCCAATTTAGCTTGACAGATGCTCGTAAATAGGCCACTTTACCAGGCTGTAACACCTTCTCACACTGGTCCAAGCGCCAGATCTTTCCCTTCTGTTTTTGTACCAGGTGCTGGTAGGCTTGTCTCAGCATGGGGTGCAAACTTGTAGTTGAAGTGCCCGGCTCCAGAACAAGAGGTGTCAACAGCCTTCTGACAAGATCAGTATTGGTCTCTATGATGAGAGAACTCTTACTGGCCCCTGGTGGGTGAGGACAGACCACTGCCTGAGTTTCAAAAGTCTTGGCTTTCCCAGCCATGGAGGGATCGAAGGTCAGCTTGACCGGTAGATAGCTATCATAGGGGAAGTTCTGAGTCACAATGCCCCATATCTGCAGCTCTTCCAACTTCTGCAAAGGCAGGTGCTTGAGGTGCCTGTCATAGAAGTCTCTGTAGAGAAGAGTCACTTAAGCTCCAGTATCCAGAAGGGCCTTGGTGTAGACTCCCTTTACTTGGATGGGAACAACAGCAGAAGGTCCCGCCAGCTTGTCAGGGAGCATGGAGGAAGTGGTGGCCCTGGCCTGTTCGGTGGTTTGTATCCGTGCTCCTCTCTGCGAGGTTCTGATTGGGCTTAAATCTGTGCTAAGTTCTGGGAGTCTGGTGTGCATTGACTCTCCGACACCAGGCAGCATTTGTCAAAAGAAACAGGACACTGGGTTGTTTGGAGGCAACAATGGGGGGCCCTCTGCAAGGGTTTGGACTTTCGCTACTGTCTCTTCGTGTCATTGGTTTTGAGCCAGCCGTAGATGGGCACACGGTTGACTCCTTCACCAGAGCCCTCCGAAGTTTCCATCTGGCTTCTGGCACTGTGCTTCAGGCTTCACTGGGCTTGGACACACCTGTCGATTAATGTCCCACATAATTTCAGCATACCACGGTATGCTCAATGGCACTCCTCACTGGTACACATGAAAATGCTCATCACCGCCTCCGATATAGACACTAGTATGTATATACGTGCATCGTTACCAAATATCCATAATGTCCCTGTAATTATGGATAATCAAACATTAAAATCACTTGATCTTACCGGATCTAATGAATATCAATTAGCCGGGTGATTTTTTGGCCAGAAAATTTGATAAGAGGGGGTCAGCCCCCCTCATTAACCACTTCCCACCCGGCCCATAGCAGATGACGGCCGGGCGATGGTTCAGTTATCCTGACTGGGCATCATATGATGTCCAGCAGGATAACATGCTGCCGCGTGCCCGTGGGGGCACGCATTGCGGCGATCGGCGGATTGGTGTGTCAGTCTGACACACCGCTACACCGATCTTGGTAAAGAGCCTCCGGCGGAGGCTCTTTACCACGTGATCAGCCGTGTCCAATCACGGCTGATCAAGCTGTCAATAGGAAGAGCCGTTGATCGGCTCTTCCTCACTCGCGTCTGACAGACGCGAGTAGAGGAGAGCCGATCGGCGGCTCTCCTGGCAGGGGGGGTCTGCGCTGATTGTTTATCAGCGCAGCCCCCCCTCAGATCACCCCACTGGACCACCAGGGATCGCCACTAGGACCACCAGGGAAGGGGCAACATGTGGATGGCCAGGTATGTACCCCATGGCCATCCACTTGTGCCCAGAGTGCCCAATCCGTGCCAATCAGTGCCCACAAATGGGCACTGATTGGCACCATTATGTTGCAGTGATGCCCAGCAATGCCACCCTTAGGGACATCACTGCAAACAATCAGTGTCATCAGTGCCACCCATCAGTGTCCATCAGTGCCACCTGTCAGTGCCCATCTGTGCCCATCAGTGCCTACCTATCAGTGCCCATCTGTGCCAACTATCAGTGCCACCCATAACTACCCATCAATGCCACCTGTGAGTGCCCATCAGTGCCGCCTATGAGTGCCCATCAGTGCCACCTATGATTGCCCATCAGTGCCACATACCAGTGCCACCTATCAGTGCCCATCAGTGCCACCTTTCAGTGCCCATCAGTGCCATCTATCAGTGCCCATCATCAGTGCCCATCAGTGCCACCTCATCAGTGCCACCTCATCGGTGCCCATCAGTGCAGCCATATCAGTGCCCGTCATTGAAGAAGAAAACTTACTTATTTACAAAAAATTTTAACAGAAACAAAGAAAAACTTGTTTTTTTTCAAAACTTTCGGTCTTTTTTTATTTGTTGCGCAAAAAATAAAAAACGCAGAGGTGATCAAATACCACCAAAAGAAAGCTCTATTTGTGGGAACAAAATGATAAAAAATGTGTTTGGGTACAGTGTTACATGACCGCGCAATTGTCATTCAAATTGCGACAGCGCTGAAAGCTGAAAATTGGCCTGGGCGGGAAGGTGTCTAAGTCCCTGGTATTGAAGGGGTTAATCACTTAATAAGTCTCTAATTATGTGAGATCTAATCTCATCCTTATGTACTACCACCTAATATCTCTAACATTAAAACCACTTGATCTTACCGGATCTAACGAATATTTATTAGCCTGAATGATTTTTGGCCAGAAAATTGCATGTAGGGGGGCTAACCCGTCCATATGTACCACCTAATATCTCTATTTTGATGTGGAATATCTCTGAAATGATGTGAGATCTAATGTTAAAACCACTTGATCTTACCGGATCTAACTAATTGCTTCCAAAATAGCTAACTGTTTGGTCAATTTTTTGATAAGGGGGGGCTGATGACGGGTTAGCCCCCCCAGCAAATAACTGTTAATATCGCTTCTTCTGTGTGAGATCTAACGCAAACAACGGTTGATCTAACAAACTGCATAAGATTTTTTCAAAAATTTTGATATGGGGGGCTAACCCGGCAGAGGTCTGATCATCTTCCTGCTGCCCAGCCAGTCTCTGCTGATCATCTTCCTGCTGCCCTGCCAGTCTCTGCTGATCATCTTCCTGCTGCCCAGCCAATATCTTCTAACATTCACTTGACTCCCCATACCAGCTGCTCACAAGAACTATGAGGCACTTGTGCCCCTCTGTGCCCTTCTACCACCTGTTCACTTTACCAGGGGCCCAGAGGTCTTATTACAGCAGAAGAGAATTGTGTTGATGTATTTATGTTTTGTAGGGATTGTATAATATATATTTTCACAGTAGACTATTAAACCTTTATTTAGGTTTTTCTGATAGCACCATAAGGGAATATTCTTTATTCAGGGAAAATACATCGCCACCCTATAATAGGAAGTGACTGAACAGGAGGTTTAGGAGGGTGTCTATGGGAATGTCTGACCATTCTTCCAGAAGTGCATTTGTGAGGTCAGGAACTGATGTTGGATGAGAAGGCCTGGCTCGCAGTCTCCACTTTAAGTCATCCCAAAGGTGTTCTATCATGTTAAGGTCAGGACTCTGTGCAGGCTAGTTAAGTTCCTCCACCCAAAACTCACTCACCCATGTTTTTATGGACCTTGTTAGTGCACTGGTGGGCAGTCTTGTTGGAACAGGAAGGGGCCGTCCCCAAACTCTTCCCATGAACTTGGGAGCATGAAATTGTCAAAAGTGTCTTGGTATGCTGACACCTTAAGAGTTCCCTTCACTGGAACTAAGGGGCCAAACCCAACCCCTGAAAAACAACCCCCCACACCATAATCCCCCCTCCACCAAATGATTTAGAGGGGCGGCCCAATACTTTTGGCAATATAGCATGGATGAGCGAGTTTGGGGTGGAGGAACTTGACTGGCCTGCATAGAGTCCTGACTTCCACCAGATAGAACACCTTAAAGCGGAGACTACAGGCCGGGCCTTCTCATCCAACATCAGTGCCTGACCTCACAAATGCGCTTTTGAAGAAATGGTCAAACATTCCTATAGACACCCTCCTAAACCTTGTGGACGGCCTTCCCTGAAGAGTTGAAGCCAATATGAGACCCTACGGTCTAAGACTGGGATGCCAGTAAAATTTATGTGCGTGTAAAGGCAGGTGTCCCAATACTTTTGGCAATATAATATATATATATTCTCTGTCTGTTGGATAACCCCAAGTAAGAGTAAATGACTGGAATGGAGCTCATAGAAAGCGGGGGTTCTAATCCTTCCCCATTACATCAAAAAGAAAAAAATATTTTTGCTGAACAAACACTTTATTGCAAAGTGCAGATTTATAAAATATAGAGATGATTTGTGAAATGATAATTATCATATAAAAGCCTCTCTCTCCATTCATAGATACACTGACAACATCGCTAATAGCATTGCTTGAGTTTCAAATGCTGCATTTTATAAATTGTTATAAAATATATATAAAAAAATATATATATATTTACATCTTACAAACTTTAAGACATAAAAAGAAGTTTGTTTGATGTATTCACATAGGAAGAGATGGAGCGCTTTACCTCTCCGGCAGTTCTCTGTTCCTGACTGCAGGGGGCAGTGTGATGCACCATTTAGCTCATCATACACAGCTTGTTTTTTTTTTGTATTTGTACAAACTTTATTTGAAGCGTAATAAAGTACACTTAATACAGTTTGCTGTACAGCAGCCATGCCGATCTGTACAGCCTGCTGCAATAAAATGTATCATGTCAGCGTTTTATGCTGTAGCACGGCTCCGGTCTACGTTGCAGCGTGAATGGGACATGCAGGAAACAATTGTTCTGTGTGTGTCCTTGTAATGACAGATGTTTTACAATGCAGGAAAACACTTACAGTACCGCCGCACTATAATACACCTCCCAAATGTATGAGATGAGAACGAGGGGCGCCTATTAGTAAAAGTATGTAGGCATAGGACACACCCCCTGCCACGCCCCCTTAGGTCTCATGCACGCGGGATGTTAAAATAACGTTATGAAAACGCCAGGATCTTTACAGTGATTTTTTTTTTTTTTTTTTTTTCAACAGCATTTTTGTTTTTGCAATAGCGTTCTTTAGCGTTTTTCCGCGTTAGCGTTTTTTAGCTTTTTTTTTTAATGGATCAAAAACGTTAAAAAACGTTGGTGAGCGTAATTTTTGAGCGTTTTTGAGCGTTTATCAGCGTTAGAGCGTTTTTACAGCTGAAAAACGTCTCTCAGAACCCGCTGGTCCTGGGTTTTATTTTTACAGCTTAAAAACGCCTCTGCCATTTGCAGCTCAAAAACATGAAGCCATAGACTAACATAGACAGGCGTTTTTAAGCTGCAAAAAAATGCTCAAAAAAGCGGCTGTAAAAAGGTCCGTGTGCCTTATACCTCGTACACACAGATGTTTTAAAAAACAGGCTGTAAAGCTGTAACAACACCCGGAAAAAAAGCAGCGTTAAAAACGCGATTTTATTAGTGTTCTGATTTGGTGTCAATGCGCGTTTAACGTCATTTATAAGCATTAAAGCTAAGGTGCGTTTTAAAAAAAAACAAAAAAACATCCCTCTGCTATTTTCCACTCCCAAATTACCCACATAAACATTTTTTCAGCTTATAAACGCTGACGCTAAAAAACGTTGGTATAGCGCTAATGCGCGTTTTTGAGCTTTTTTGAGCTTTTTTCGGCATCAGCGTCAAAACATCTCTAGCGCTGGAGCCTCAGAACGCGCTGGTCCTTGGTTTTTTTGGAGCTTAAAAACGACCATGCCTGTTACAGCTCAAAAACGCCCCGGTGTGTATGAGCCCATTGAATAACATGGAGGGGCGTTCTTAAGCTGCGAAAAAATGCTCAAAACATCTGCTGTAAAAACGTCCGTGTGTATGAGGCCTTAAAGTGAAATTATATTAAAAAAAAATAGTTCAACCCACTAGTGCTTTATTTTTTACCACGACTATTCCTTTATACTGGATTGTGACATTTACAAATGCAGCAAATCTAGAGATTGGATGAAAGGTTTAGTGCCGGGAAACACTTTTTTGAAAGATAAGAAGTGAATTTTATATACAACTATAGAGATCAGACCAAAATGAGGGACAAAAAGAGGGACAGAGGGACAGAGGGACTTTGTTCCAAATCCGGGACAGTCCCTGGAAATCCGGGACAGTTGGGAGCTCTGCTATGGGGGAGAGTTACTAAAACAGATGCACACAGAATGTGGAGCAGCTTTTCATAGCAACCAATCAGCTTCTAATGTCAGCTTGTTGAATGGAAGTATAACTAAAGGCATTAGAACCCTGTGAGTTGGTATTGCTGTCTGCGCCCCCATTAGGGAGATTTACCCCCCTCTATTTCTCCTGTTTATTATTAACATTGAATGTGAATGTAAAAGAAAATCTAAAATGTTGGGTTGTCCCCAGAAAAGTAAGAGGGGGGTAAATCTTCCAATAGGGACACTAGTTCCGGTGACCTGGGGGGTCCCCAAGGAAGTCCCTCAATTTACAGAGATTTCCTCTCACTTCCTGCTTGGCTTTGGGACAGGAAGTGAAGGGAAATCTCTGCAATGGAACACAGATGGTGAAAAATAAATCAGACAGGGGTCCTAACCCTCCGTTACACCCCTTTGGCACTGGGGTGCTTTTTAGGCCCCTGTAAATCCCGAGTTCTTTCATACCGGGGGCGCTGCACTTGGAGGACCAGAAAAAAAAGTCCTGCAAGCAGCATCTTTGTTGTATAGACCGCGCCCAAAATGCCCCGCCCATTGAAAGGAATGGGCAGCGCCCCTGAAGAGCCTGCAAAGCAATTCAGCAGCCTCAACACGGGCGCTTCAAACCTTTTATTTGGCCGCTAGCGAGGGGTTAAAAGTGCCCCGCTAGCCTCCGAAAAGCGGCGCTACAACAGCGCTAAAGCGTCACTTTACCGATAACACCGGCACCGCCCCCAGTGTGAAAGTCGCCTAATGCCCCGTACACACGATCGCACATTCCCACCACACAATCCATGGCTCACACTTGTCTTCTCTACACGCGGGTCACACAAATCTTGGCGGAAATTCCCATCGCCAAGAACGCGGGATGACGTACAAGACGTACGACGAGAAGAATGAAGATCAATAGCCAAGTGCGGCTCTTCTGCTGGATTCCGAGCATGCGCGGCACTTTGTGCGTCGGAATTGTGTACACACCATCGGAATTTACCACAACGGATTTTGTTGTCGGAGAATTTGAGATCCAGAATTTCCAACAACAAGTTCCCATCGAAGGTTTTCTGTGGGGAAATCGGAGCGTGTGTCCGGGGCATTAGTCTATCCTATATATATTCTACCTGGAGTTCTACTTTAAGCTTTGAAGATAAAATCTAGAAGCTGATTGGTTACTTTGCACAGCACAGACAGACAGACAAATACTTTCATGACTTGCAGATTTAGCAGCTGTTTTACCTGTCAGAATGATTTGTATTTGTCCATCCAGCTCTGAGTTTTTCCCAGCTCTGCCCCACAGCCCAGTCCTGTGTACAATGTTAGGAGAGCCAGTCGTTGTCTCCTGCAGTCTCCCCTTCATATACAGGTCTCCTCCCCACCCCCACCCAGTGTCTGCAAAATAGAAGGAAGCAGCAAACTGGCTCATCGTTCTGTCAGATCCTTACACTGCAACACAAGCAACTGCTTCTTCTCCCTCTCCCAGTCTGAGCTCTGCTGTACAGGGACTGCAAAAAGGCAGAGACCAAGTAAAAATAGGGCCCTTTCATTACAATCAATAGATTTCATGATATATTAATGATTACAGACTTCCAGGATTTTCTGCCTTTTAAATCTGTTGATGTTTCACCTTAAAGTTTATCTAAAGGTAAAACCTTTTATTGTGTTTGTTTTGTGTAAAGTGGAGAGGGATTAGAACCCCTGGAAGGTTTTTATTGCTCTCTGTGTCCTGTTTACCGTCATCACCAAAAAGTGAAAGAAAATCCCACGTTTTGTATTTTTCCTCAAACAGAGGGGGATCTACCTAGGGGGGCGCTAGTTCTAGTGACCCCGGTGACAACCAGCCATTGCCTTACTTTGTTTGGAGGGATTTCCTCTCATTTCCTGTTTTGGGGACAGGAAGTGAAGGGAAATCTCCCAAATCAGACACATAAGGTCCAAGTCCATAAAGACATGGATGAGTGCGTTTGGGGTGTAAAACCTTGAATGGCCTGCACAGAGTCCTGACCTCAACCTTTAGATAAAAAACCATTGGGATGAATTAGAGAGGAGACTGAGAGCCAGGCCTTCTCATCCAACATCAGTGTCTGACCTCACAAATGTGCTTCTGGAAGAATAGTCAAACACTCCCATAGACACCCTCCTAAACCTTGTGGACAGCCTTCCCATAGACACCTTTCTAAACCTTGTGGACAGCCTTCCCATAGACACCCTCCTAAACCTTGTGGACGGCCTTCCCATAGACACCCTCCTAAACCTTGTGGACGGTCTTCCCATAGACACCCTCCTAAACCTTGTGGACGGCCTTCCCATAGACACCCTCCTAAACCTTGTGGGCTGCCTTCCCATAGACACCCTCCTAAACCTTGTGGAAGGCCTTCCCATAGACACCCTCCTAAACCTTGTGGGCTGCCTTCCCATAGACACCCTCCTAAACCTTGTGGACGGCCTTCCCATAGACACCCTCCTAAACCTTGTGGATGCCCTTCTCATAGACACCCTCCTAAACCTTGTGGACGGCCTTCCCATAGACACCCTCCTAAACCTTGTGGATGCCCTTCTCATAGACACCCTCCTAAACCTTGTGGACGGCCTTCCCATAGACACCCTCCTAAACCTTGTGGACTGCCTTCCCATAGACACCCTCCTAAACCTTGTGGGCTGCCTTCTCATAGACACCCTCCTAAACCTTGTGGACGGCCTTCCCATAGACACCCTCCTAAACCTTGTGGATGCCCTTCTCATAGACACCCTCCTAAACCTTGTGGACGGCCTTCCCATAGACACCCTCCTAAACCTTGTGGACTGCCTTCCCATAGACACCCTCCTAAACCTTGTGGGCTGCCTTCTCATAGACACCCTCCTAAACCTTGTGGACGGCCTTCCCATAGACACCCTCCTAAACCTTGTGGACGGCCTTCCCATAGACACCCTCCTAAACCTTGTGGACGACCTTCCCATAGACACCCTCCTAAACCTTGTGGACGGCCTTCCCATAGACACCCTCCTAAACCTTGTGGGCTGCCTTCCCATAGACACCCTCCTAAACCTTGTGGACGGCCTTCCCATAGACACCCTCATAAACCTTGTGGACGGCCTTCCAATAGACACCCTCCTAAACCTTGTGGACGGCCTTCCCATAGACACCCTCCTAAACCTTGTGGACGGCCTTCCCATAGACACCCTCCTAAACCTTGTGGACGACCTTCCCATAGACACCCTCCTAAACCTTGTGGACAGCTTTCCCATAGACACCCTCCTAAACCTTGTGGACGACCTTCCCATAGACACCCTCCTAAACCTTGTGGATGGCCTTCCCATAGACACCCTCCTAAACCTTGTGGATGGCTTTCCCATAGACACCCTCCTAAACCTTGTGGACGGCCTTCCCATAGACACCCTCCTAAACCTTGTGGACGGCCTTCCCATAGACACCCTCCTAAACCTTGTGGACGGCCTTCCCATAGACACCCTCCTAAACCTTGTGGACGGCCTTCCCATAGACACCCTCCTAAACCTTGTGGATGGCCTTCCCATAGACACCCTCCTAAACCTTGTGGATGGCCTTCCCATAGACACCCTCCTAAACCTTGTGGACGGCCTTCCCATAGACACCCTCCTAAACCTTGTGGACGGCCTTCTAATAGACACCCTCCTAAACCTTGTGGACGGCCTTCCCATAGACACCCTCCTAAACCTTGTGGACGGTCTTCCCATAGACACCCTCCTAAACCTTGTGGACGGCCTTCCCATAGACACCCTCCTAAACCTTGTGGACGGCCTTCCCAGAAGAGGTGAAGCTGTTATAGCTGTAAGGGGCGGAGCCAACTCAATATTGAACCCTCTGGACTAAGACTGGGAGGTCATTAAAGTTCATGTGTGTGTAAAGGCAGGCGTCCCAATACTTTTGGTAATATAGTGTGTACATGTATATATATATATATATATATATAGTAGGTTTCTTAATGAAATCTATGGCATATTAGCTGTTGATCCTGCCAATTCCTAATATAAAATGTCCCTTGTATATTTTGTATGGTGATAAGGCTTAGTAGAAGCTCTCCCGTCCAGCCGTGTATTGTCACCCATATCAGAGCTCTCATAGGTAGGTAGGTACACCTGTACCTACCAATGGACAGCCCCAGGACACACTGCATTGTCATTGTCACATAACTACCTTTCCTGCCCTAACTGACAAGGGATGTGCCTAATACAATGGAACAGAAGTCACACTGATATTCACATCCTCTCAAAGCTCTTCCCTAGTGGAGGAGAAAAGAGAGGAGAGAAAACATGTGATGGAGATAAAAAACTAAAAAACAGAGATTTCCATGTTTTTCAGGACACATTTGCCTTGTGTTAGGAAGACATTTGACGGCCATTTATTGCTTTACATGGACTTCACATCTGATTGAAGGACGACTTTTCAGCAGTAAAAACAAGAATAAAAAGTGGATGTTCTCTCTGTATACTGTGTTTGTTAGTCATTTAGTCCTGAAAATTGATGGATAGACTTTATAATAATATCTGCCCAGGAGGGGCTTCTGGGGGACATTTTTCTGTAACCAATTCAATACAAGGCAGGTTTACCATCCCCCCCCAGGACAATCTTCAGATCTCACTGATATCGCACTTTAATGGACAATTGTAAGTCATGGAACACTGGACCCATACAACATTTTTATTGTTTGTTTAGACAGATAGAGATTTCTTTTGATGGTGTTTAAACATCACTGGGTTTTTTATTTTTTGCTAAACAAACGAAAAAAATAATTAAAAAAAAAAACACAATTTTTTTCTATTAAACAATTCTGCAAATAAGTATTTTCTCTTCTTCACTGATCTGCACTGATGAGGCTGCACTGATGAGGCAGCACTGATGGACACTGATGAAGCTGCACTTATGGGCACTGATGGGGCTGCACTGATGGGCACTGATGGGCACTGATGAGGCTGCACTTATGGGCACTGATGAGGCGGCACTGATGGACACTGATAAGATGGCACTAATGGGCACTGATGAGGCAGCACTGATGGGCACTGAGGAGGCAGCACTGATGGACACTGATTAAGCTGCACTTATGGGCACTGATGGGGCTGCACTGATGGGCGCTGATTGGCACTGATGAGGCTGTACTGATGGGCTCTGATGAGGCTGCACTTATGGGCACTGATGAGGCTGCACTGATGGGTGCTGATGGGCACTGATGAGTCTGCACTGATAGACACTGATGAAACAGCACTAATGGGCACCGATGAGGCAGCACTGATGGACACTGATGAGGCTGCACTTATGGGCACTGATGGGCGCTGATTGGCACTGATGAGGCTGCACTTATGGGCACTGATGAGGCTGCACTGATGGACACTGATGAAGCGGCACTAATGGGCACTGATGAGGCTGCACTGATATGCTGCACTAATAGACACTGATATGTTGCACTGGTGGGTCTGCACTGATAATCAGGGAACTGATTATTAGTATAAATGTCCCCTGTAACTTGAAATCCAGTTATCTGCTTTCCTTTCCTCAGACACTGACAGCACTGAGGAAAGGAAATCCCGATAACCGACATTTGTTTACATGCAATCAGCTGTGATTGGACACAGCTGATCACATGGTATAGAGCCTATGTCATCTTCTCTTTACCCTAATCAGTGACACGGATTGCCACTTCTGCGCACCCCGGAGACACGTACGAGTGGCGTGATGTGAAGGACATCATATGACGTCCAGTCAGGATGGTAAAGCCACCGCCCAGCTGTCATTCTGCTATAGACCAGGTGGGAAGGTGTTAACCACTTCAATACCGGGCACTTTTACCCCCTTCCTGCCCCGGCCAATTTTCAACTTTCAGCGCTGTCACACTTTGAATGACAATTGTGCAGTCATGTAACACTGTACCCAGATGAGATTTTTATTGTTTTTTGTTTTTTTTCACACAAATAGAACTTTCTTTAGTGGTATTTAATCACCACTGTTTTTTATTTATTTTTTGCTACAGAAATAAAAAAAGGACAAAAATTGTGAAAAAAATAAACATGTTTTTCTTTGTTTATGTTATAAAATTTTGCAAATAAATAATCTTTCTTTATAAATTTAGGCCAAAATACATTTTGCTACATTTCTTTGGTGGAAATAACCCAAAACCCAAATTGGTGTATATTATTTAGTCTGTAGGAAAGTTATAGAGTCCACAAACTATGGTATATATATATATATATCTGAAAATGAATCAATCCTTATTTACTGACGGCCGATCTCATTTCTTGAGACTCAAAAACACAGAACAGCACAAATAATCCCCAAATAAACCTTCTGAAAAGTAAATCGATCGAGTGCCTGCTGGAGTCCTCCTACCGCCGGTCTTCCCCCGCCCTCTCTGCTGCGCTGGCGTGGCGTCGGCGGCATAATCGTCCCGGCACCTATATGGGCGTCCCTAGGGCGGGCGCCGGTAGTCAAGGCTTCCCTCACTGTTCAATTCTGAGCTGCACACACGGCTGTTGCATTCAGCCACTCTTCACCCAGGTAATTTGTCCATCCACATCACTCTTCTCCTTGTCTCTTTCACGGTAGTCATCCACTTGTCCCCTTTCCCAACCTTTGTCACTCTCACCTCTTCCCCTGGTCCTCACGTTTTACTCTTGACTGGTGGTCACCACCAGTATTCACTCCCCCATTTCTCTTCACACTCATTTCCATGCCTCAGCGGCCGGCTCTTCACCTCCCTCACCGCCCTCCAATCGGCTACACTCACACACTTCCCCTCTGTTAATTCCTGTCTAGTTCACCATGGAACACCTTCTATATTCCCCCCCAGGTTGCCTTGCCTTCTTGTGCCTGCTCTGGCCAACGCCTGTCTGGGTATCTTGAACGATATGTCCGCTGCGGCTCCCGGTTGGGAGCATTTATCCTGAGAGTCATGGTACCCCGCTTTCGCGCCAAAACTATACTGACACCCAATATTAACAGGTAATTGATTTGAGGGTTCTATACCCCATTACCATACTCACCTACTCTATTATAATATTTCATCCTTTATTTATAGATATATCTTGTGCTCGCTCCTGACGAGTGGCCCTCTAGCCACGAAACGCGTAGAGCTGCCATACGTTTTACTTCTAATTAACATTACTAGAATACCAAGTTTACATTCAATATCCTCATTAGGATCAACAAGGCCATGGGTTTTGCAAGTTTTACGGTGTATTATTGTTTATGTAATGGCCATATTGGTGAATCCTGGAAGGATGATTAATTGCCATTCTACATGATGCTGTTTTTAAGAATTTATGCCATGTATCAATGTATACCATTACTGTTCTAATCAAATGTTATGGATGGTTATTTCAGATGGCAATTAATAAAACTTTTTATTTTTCACCTATTTACCTCTCTGCAACCAAGTGCTTCATATAAAGTCCCACTCCCCTTGCTTTTTTCCCCCTTTGAGGTTGTGTAGTGTAAGCTAGAAAGTGAAATAAATTAGCCCAACATTAGCTCAGCCTATCTCAAGACTCCTATCTCTTTTTATATAAACATTAAATAGCGTGTCCTTTAATAATTTGTGGTGTGCAGTGTAAGTTGTCCTGTCTAATAAAGCCCAGCAGAAGCTCTGCACTTAACCACTTCAGCCCCGGAAGGATTTACCCCCCTTCCTGACCAGAGCACTTTTTACAATTTGGCACTGCGTCGCTTTAACTGCTAATTGCGCGGTCATGCAATGCTGTACCCAAACAAAATTTGCGTCCTTTTCTTCCCACAAATAGAGCTTTCTTTTGATGGTATTTGATCACCTCTGCGGTTTTTATTTTTTGCGCTATAAACGGAAAAAGACCGAAAATTTTGAAAAAAAAGCGTTATTTTCTACTTTTTGTTATAATAAAAATACAATAAACTCAATTTTAGTCATACATTTAGTCCAAAATGTATTCAGCCACATGTCTTTGGTAAAAAAAAGTCAATAAGTATATATTTATTGGTTTGCGCAAAAGTTATAGCGTCTACAAACTAGGGTACATTTTCTGGAATTTACACAGCTTTTAGTTTATGACTGCCTATCTCATTTCTTGAGGTGCTAAAATGGCAGGGCAGTACAAACCCCCCCAAATGACCCCATTTTGAAAAGTAGACACCAAGGAAAATGCTGAGAGGCATGTTGAGCCCATTGAATATTATTTTTTTTTGTCCCAAGTGATTGAATAATGACAAAAAAAAAAAAAATTACAAAAAGTTGGCACTAAATGATATATTGCTCACACAGGCCATGGGTATATGTGGAATTGCACCCCAAAATACATTTAGCTGCTTCTGCAGAGTACGGGGATACCACATGTGTGGGACTTTTTGGGAGCCTAGACATGTACGGAGCCCGGAAAACCAATCACCGTCTTTAGGATTTCTAAGGGTGTAAATTTTTGATTTCACTCCTCACTACCTATCACAGTTTTGAAGGCCATAAAATGCCAAGATAGCACAACTCCCCCCAAATGACCCCATTTTGGAAAGTAGACACCCCAAGCTATTTGCTGAGAGGCATGTCGAGTCCATGGAATATTTTATATTTTGCCACAAGTTGCGGGAAAGTGACAAACTACTTTTTTTTGTGCACAAAGTTGTCACTAAATGATATATTGCTCACACAGGCCATGGGTATATGTGGAATTACACCCCAAAATACATTCTGCTACTTCTCCTGAGTATGGGGATACCACATGTGTGGGACTTTTTTGGAGCCTAGCTGCGTACGGGACCCCAAAAACCAATCACCGCCTTCAGGATTTCTAAGGGCGTAAATTTTTGATTTCACTCCTCACTACCTATCACAGTTTCCAAGGCCATAAAATGCCAAGATGACACAAACCCCCCCCAAATGACCCAATTTTGGAAAGTTAGAGATGGCTATTGCTGTCCTATAAATTGTAAGTGTATATGGCAAAGGCAGAAAGTCTACTATTGCACAACCAATTCCAGCCCCTTTCCAGCCAACTCCCACATGTATTTGTCTTCAGAAATGCAGCATTTTGTTAAAGTTTAGGGCATAGGAGGAGCCTTTCACCTGGGGGAGGAAATGCAACTAACTGGTCCTTTCATGGAAGGGTAAGGTTTCCCTGGGCTAAAGAAAGTGAACCACGTGCCATGGTGCCACATTGATTAGTGAGCATGGTAAAAGGTGAAAAGGTGGCTGTTCATAAAGGCCATGGTTTGCTTTGACACACCTTTTAAAACATTTCTCATTACAAAAGAAGTTAGTGCTGGAAGATTTCCCTCTGCCAGATGATATGATTACAGCTCTGAATAGAGAAGGCATAAAATGCCCAAAATGTGCCACTGATCGTGACTTTCACTGTTATTGATGTCTAAAATATCTCTACTTTGGGACCTTTGGCCAACATGTCTTATTAGTACTGGCCTGGAAGACAAATGAAAAGCCCAGAAGGACATAGCCATGTTTACTTATCCATTATCCGGGGTCTGCATCTACTTTGGAGTTTTCTTTAGAGCTCCACACCGGTTCCTAGTCCTGGTGGCTTGTGGTGAGACAGTTCTCCAGGGTTTGATAGATAAATACCCTTATTGGTAGGCTGAATACCTTCTACACATAAACAAAATGAAGTGTCCTATCAAGCTTTGACTGGGATTTAAAAGCACTGCTTGGGAAGTAATCCAATCTAACTTTGAGAAGCTGAGCAAATGTTGGTAAAGTGGGCCTTTCAGGGTTCCCAAAGTAGTCAATACTGACCTCCAAGGGTTCATGGGACTGGGGGAAAAAAACAAAAAAAAACTGGGGTTAAATGGAGGGTCAGAAAATGTTGGGGGTCAAAATATGTTGACAAATGATGAAAAGTGAATTGGAGTCAATACATTTTTTGAGGTCTCTGTAGAGCTCCACACCAGTCCCTATTCCACAAGGTAAACTGGCTAGTGGTAGAACATTACACAGGGTGGAAGGCCCAATACCCTTTTTCGGTAGGATGGATACCTTGTATACATTAACAAACATTATTTTTTTCTAATCAAGCTAAATTGGGAGGTAAAAGCATTTCCTGGCAAGTACTCCAACTTTGAAAAGCTGGACAAATATTGTTAAAATGACCTTAAGGTAACTTTACAAGTCTGAATACATTTGGACAGGTCACAATTTACATCAACAGTAACCTCTTTTCACAAAGTTCTACCATTGATTATAAAAATCAGCCCTTCAGTTCCAGTCTAGTGATTTTGCCAAGCTGAGGTAATGCCACTAAACAAGTCATAAGACGGGAGGCTGCAGCAGGGGGTTGATTGGTGTCCCCCAAAAACTGCACAGACACCCAGATTTACATGATCTTTGTATGTCTGTCAACCAACATCCCCTCATCTAGAAAGTAGATGCTGACCCTGCATGATGCCTAAACAAACATGGCTCTGTCCCCCCGGAGAGGAAAGCACATGAAGGCATTGCCAATAGGCATACTATGACATATGTTAGAGGTAATATATAATAATAAGTGTTCCATGTATACACCCATTGGCATGCATGTATTTACCATGCAAAAATAGATCTTATGCTGGACCCACTTTATATTATAACATGGCTTTAGAATGATTGGTCAGATCTCTGGAGAACAGATGATTTAGGACTGGTATAGGAGGTGAGATGGTTACTGATTGATTACTGTATACTGATGGCAACACTACTAAAAATTTACATAGAACTCCAGGGAAAAAGGTTCAAGAATTACTAAAGGCAAAACTTTCCTTAGACTTATGCCCCGTACACACGATCGGACATTGATCGGACATTGATCGGACATTGATCGGACATTGATCGGACATTGATCGGACATTGATCGGACATTGATCGGGCATTGATCGGACATTGATCGGACATTGATCAGACATTGATCGGACATTGATCGGACATTGATCGGACATTGATCGGACATTGATCGGGCATTGATCGGACATTGATCGGGCATTGATCGGACATTGATCGGACATTGATCAGACATTGATCGGACATTGATCGGACATTGATCAGACATTGATCGGACATTGATCGGACATTGATCGGACATTCTGACAACAAAATACATGGATTTTTTCAGACGGATGTTGGCTCAAACTTGTCTTGCATACACACGGTCACACAAAGTTGTCAGAAAATCCGATCGTTCTGAACGCGGTGACGTAAAACACGTACGTCGGGACTATAAACGGGGCAGTAGCCAATAGCTTTCATCTCTTTATTTATTCTGAGCATGCGTGGCACTTTGTCCGTCGGATTTGTGTACACATGATCGGAATTTCCGACAACGGATTTTGTTGTCGGAAAATTTTATATCCTGCTCTCCAACTTTGTGTCGGAAAATCCGATGGAAAATGTGTGATGGAGCCCACACACGGTCGGAATTTTCGACAACAAGGTCCGATCACACATTTTCCATCAGAAAGTCCAACCGTGTGTACGGGGCATAAGTCATTTAGTGAATTGGTTGATGGCATGATAACTACAGAAGGGAAGGGGCTATTTTATTCCATAGTTTAAGCAGCATTAAACCCAAAAACAAAAATGGTATATAGTGCAGCTTACCAATTCTTAAATCTGGTGGCTGGATTAGTTTTATTTTTTTATAATTCGGCATTCTTTTTCACCTGATGATCCAGCCAGTAACTGTCTTAGTGTGTCTCCACTCTGGATGTAGGAACAACGGTGACACCTTGGGACAGCAGCATCAATCTGGGAAGATGGCCGTGTTAGGTACAGGAGCCAATATAGATGAACCTTCCCTACAAACAAACGGGAACTCCAGGGAACATGATTTATAATGGAACTTTACTTAAACTTAAATACGGGGCGCTTTCACCCCCTTCCTACCGAAGGTAATTTTCGGCCTTCATCGATGTCGCACTTTGAATGACAATTACACCATCATGCAAAGCTGTACGCAAATTACATTTTTTATCATTTTTTTGAGACAGATAGGTATGGGTGGTATTTAATCCCCACTGGGTTTTTTATTTTTTGAAGAAAAAACGTTTTTCTTTGTTTCTGTTGAGGCTGCACTGATGAGGCGGCACTTATGGGCACTGATTAGGTGGCACTGATGAGGAGGCACAAATATGCTGCATTTATGGGCACTGATAGGTGGCACTGATATGTGGCAATGATGACAATCACGGCTGATCACGATGTAAACAGGAAGAGCCGTTTATTGGCTTTTCCTCACTCGCATCTGACAGACGAGAGGAGAGGAGAGCCAATCAGCTGCTCCTCTGACTGGGGGGTTCTACACTGATTGTTTATCAGCACAGCCGCCCTCGAATGCCCACCCAGGACCACCAGGGATGCCACCAGGACAACTAGGGATGGCCACCACTGATGACCACCAGGTATGGCATCCCTGGTGGCCATGGGTGGCAATGTGTGCCCACACATGATGCCAATGTGTGCCCACACATAATGCCACTTAGTGCCCACCAGCAATACCTGCCAATGCCTCCCAATCAGTGATGCCAATCAGTGCCATCTATCAGTGCCCATCAGTGCTTCCTATGAGTGCCCATTAGTGCCACCCATGAGTACCCATCAGTGCAGCCTTTCTTTGTCCATCTGTGCCACCTATGAGTGTCCATCAGTGTTGCATATCAGTGCCCATCATCGGTGCCCATCAGTGCCACCTCATTGGTGCCACCTCATCCGTGCTCATCAGTGCCACCTTATTAGTGCCCAGCAGGACAGCCTCATCAGTGCCCATCAGTGAAGAAGAAAACGTACTTATTTACAAAAAAAATTTACAGAAACAAAGAAAAACTTTTTTTTTTCCAAAATTTTCTTTTTTTTTTATTTGTTTAGCAAAAATTATAAATGGCAGAGGTGATGAAATACCACCAAAAGAAATCTCTATTTGTGGGAACAAAATGATAACAATTCTGTTTGTGTACAGTGCAGCACGACCGCGCAATTGTCATTTAAACAGCGACAGCGCTGAAAGCTGAGAATTGGCCTGGGCAGGAAGGGGGGAAAGTGCCCCCCGGTATTGAAGGGGTTAAATTGTTTTCCTCAACACTCAACTGCCATTTCTTCTGGACAGATTGGAATGTTAAGATTCCATTCACATTCCACCAACTTTGATGTGATTTGATGTGATTTGATGTGATTTGATGTGATTTGATGTGATTTGATGTGACTTTGATGTGATTTGATGTGATTTGATGTGATTTGATGTGATTTGATGTGACTTTGATGTGATTTGATGTGATTTGATGTGATTTGATGTGATTTGATGTGATTTGATGTGACTTTGATGTGACTTTGATGTGATTTGATGTGATTTGATGTGACTTTGATGTGATTTGATGTGATTTGATGTGACTTTGATGTGATTTGATGTGACTTTGATGTGACTTTGATGTGATTTGATGTGATTTGATGTGACTTTGATGTGATTTGATGTGACTTTGATGTGACTTTGATGTGATTTGATGTGATTTGATGTGATTTGATGTGACTTTGATGTGACTTTGATGTGATTTGATGTGATTTGATGTGACTTTGATGTGATTTGATGGAATGGTAAAGCCCCTTTGGACGGGTGTGACTTGGATTTGGCTTTGATCGGTGATAATGGACGATTGTTGCTCTGTATAACATTCAGGGAAGACATTCATACAACTTTTCAGGGTAACATTGAAGTCTTTGGCCCTCAAGTGTCATAAAAGTCGGAGCAAAGTAGTGCAGGAACTCCTCTGAAGTCTCTACAAACTTTAAGTTGCACAGATATGATTGGTTCTCATTGGAAAACAAAGTCACATGACAAGTCCCACAAGTGTGAATGGAGCCTAAAGGAATCCATAAAATATCAGCTCTACTTGTTGGATCAATAGGTGTAAATAAAGGAATAAAAGTCTGGAAGAAAAGGAATGCAGCCACCACATATACTGGAAGAATTGGGAAGCTGCAATACAAGAACTTTTTGTTTGGAGGTTGAATACGGCTTTAAGTTCAGATCTAGACTGTTATCTGAGGTTTACTTTGTGCTTCTGAGCCTGACAAAGAGTCCAGTGATTGGCCTCCTCCTCTAATATCTTATTATTCTACTTAAAGCCGACTTCTACCCAAAAGTGCAACTTCCCCTTTAAGCACCCCTCCCCCCTTACATGACACATTCCACATGTCATTCTTTTTGGGGGGGGGGATGGGTGACTAGTTTTGAGTGGGACTTCCTGTCCCACCTCTGACTACGGGTTGTCTAGGTGACTCCTCCTCTCCCCCTAGGCGGACCCTCCCTCTCTGTAATATTCTGGGACACGTCACAGGTCCAAGAGGATCGCCTGTCCACTCAGCGAGCACAGCGTGACTCGCGCATTCGCAGTGCACGACGCCCGTCTGTGAAGCCGCAAGCTGTCATGGGCGGGTGCCCACACTTTCAATGGAGGCGCCACGGAAAGGAGGGGGAGGGGAGCGAGGCTCCATGCGGCCGCATCGCTGGACTGTGGGACAGGTGAGGGTTTGTTTAGTCAGAAGATACACTTTTTGTAGCGGATACAGTAAAATAAAAAGCCTGGAACTCCGCCTTAAACCTGATTGTGAAAACTGTAGAACTTTATATAAGAACCCTTAATGACCATAATCAATGCTGCCTTTGTAGAAATGACTCCCAGACACCGGCTGTGACTGTGGGGATCATTACTGATACTAAATGTCTCTTCAAAGGAACAACAAGCTTGGGGGATACCGAGGAGAACCCCAAACACTCCGCTCTCAGGCTCCATTCACATCTATGCATCTTGCTTGTCAGCGTCTCTGCAGTGTTTTTTGTGCTGCTTGCTACTTTTTTACACAGTTTTGCGTTTTTGTTTTTTTTTACAGTTTTTTTTAGACTGTATACAGTCTAAAGGAAAAAAAAAAACGCCAAAAACTCAAAATGCATCAAAAACGCCGCAAAAACGCTGTAAAAACGCTGTAAAACGCTGTACTTGCGTTTTTGATGCTGGTCCATTAAATTCTATTAGGCTCCATTCACACTAACGCGTTTTTTGATGCATTTTGCATTTTGCAGAAATACATGGGAATTTCTTAACATGGGTTCCTATGGAACATGTTCACATTAATGCCTTTTTGTACCTCTGTTTTTGGAAAGGGTCAGGGACTTTTTTTCATGCAAAATGCAGCGTATTGCATGTAATAGAATTCAATGGACCAGCATCAAAAACGCAAGTACAGCATTTTTACAGCGTTTTGACAGCGTTTTTGACGCGTTTTGTGTTTTTGCCGTTTTTTTTTTTTTTTTTTTTTTTAGATTGTATACAGTAAAAAAAAACTGTAAAAAAAAAAAAAAAACCCTGCAGGACGCAGCAAAAACGCTGTAAAAACGCTACAAAAACGCTGCAAAAAACGTGGCAAGCACCACAAAAAAAACTCCAAAAATGCTCAAAAGCAACATGCATAGATGTGAATCGAGCCTTACATGCAAAACGCTGCATTTTGCATGAAAAAAAGTCCCTGACCCTTTCCAAACACTCAGAGGTACAAAAATGCATTGATGTGAACTTGTTCCATAGGAACCCATGTTATAAAATTCCCATGTATTTCTGCAAAATGCATCAAAAAACGCGTTAGTGTGAATGGAGCCTCAGGGAGACAGAATGGCGAGTTCTAGTCCTTCTCTTCAGTATTCCAGTCCTAAATCTTTGGGACATTCTTATCAATGAAATGAATTGGTTGCAGGAAAGACATTTGTACGATTCTCCCATCAACACTGACAGGGGAATCAGCAGCCGGTGATTATTGGTAGCGTCTATAGGAGACACGAGCGATTATTACAAGATATTCCGTCAGGCTGGTTGTACCCGAGCTGATCGATCGATTGGTACATTCAGCCTGCCCATACACAGGTCTAATCTCGGCCGGTTACTGTTGAACCTTGTATGGCCGGCCTCGGAGTCTCACTTAAAGTGGTAGTCAGCGTTTGATTTATTTATAAATAACAAGCATGCCTATACTTACCTGCTCTGTGCAATGGTTGTGCACAGAGTAGCCCCTCTCCTCTTCTTTCGGGGTGCCCCCCACAGAAAGCCGCATTCCATGGGGGCGCTCGTGCAGGCTCGCTCCCGAGTCCCGCTGCTGCGTCCATTGACACAGACAGCAGGACGAAGCCCCGCCCCCGACTCCCGCTTCACAGCTTTTGATTGACAGCCAATGGCTCCTACCGCTATCCATCTGTCCAATGAGGAGAGAGACAGTGGGTGGAGCCACTTGTGCACATCGGAGGATGGGATTGGCTCAGGTAAGTAAAGGCGGCTCTCTGGATTGGCTGCAGCACAGAAGGTTTTTTACCTAATGCATGGAAAGCATGAAGGGGAAGAACCTGAAGGCTTTACAAGCACTTTAACACAACAGCAGCCAGTAATACGGCCCCATCATTACACATCATTTATTATTACATGGACAATGGCAGAAGCAGATTTTATTTCCGGAGTTCAGTTTTATCCATAATTAGTATAAATCAATGTTTATTAGCCTTGCTTTACATGGAAATGATAAGTTTAAGGCTTAAAGTGGAATTCTAGTGACCTTGTCTCCAGCAATGTGACGTCCTGGAGGATCTCCCCACCAGACACGGACATCTTCCATCATCTGGCTTCTCAGCACTTTTATTGGCTGGGGGGGAGGGGTGAAGTCACATGACCTGTGCAGCATGGGGAGGAGATCACGGCTTCTTTTACAAGGTATTGACCGGCTTTACAAAGGTATTTGGTGCACAAAGTGGATTTCTATTCTCTGGAGCTTTCCAGGAATAAAGTTCCATGAAAGTTTTTGCTCCGGGTCCCGGAGTTCATGTTCATTTCTTTATAACGGCACAATTTGGAGTAGATGATAGATCTGGGCGGAGCTCAGCTTAAGCATGTGATATTTTATTGAAGCCACAAAACTTTATTTATAATGATCTTTTCTGTGTAGATTGGATACAATATTTTTCCACACTTCTCCTTTATCTAAAACCCGCTCAGATTTCTAGTTTACTACGGAGATGCTGAATATTCGGCTTTTCAGAAGACAATGAACAATTCTTTTTGCTCCCGGCTCACTTTAGCCCCCGGTAGTACATAACGGCGCTGTGTACCATTGTGAAAGCATTGACAAGGCCTCATCTTTGGGTTCCGAGCTCAGCTCTGTTTGTCCAGAAGGTTTATTTGGCGGATTTATTACAAAGTCTGAGGAAATGAGTTGTGCAGTTACCGGCACATTCCGTGTCTTCCAGCATTGCCCATAGCAGTAAATGAGTGGAGGTGTCTGCATGAGTTCACACTACTGAAGATGAAGAATGACTTGGCCCAATATAGGGAACTGGTGCCAGGAACACCATAATATGGAGCCCGGGGTTAGGACTCCATCATCATTTTCTTTTACTGATGGAGAAAAGATTGATAAGGACGTTGATGGTGAGGATATTACATTTGTCTTCTTCTGGATAAACGAGAGTCGGCACTTTTATGTGGTTATCATAAAAAGGATCTCCAGATGGGAGAAAAACTGACAGTCGGCTTGAAGATGATCAGATCCTGGAATGTTTGTTTTTATGTGAGATACGGAAATGTGTGTCTGTTGTTTGCTAACTATGTTGTATTTTATAGCAATTACTTATGCCGCGTACACACGGTCAGACTTTTCTACCGGACTTGTCTGACGGACGCCGACGGACCAATCCGATCGTGTGTGGGCTTCACCGGACCTTCACCGGACTTTTCCAGTCACAAATCTGACGGACTTTAGATTTGGAACTTGCTTCAAATCTTTACGTCGTAACTCCGCCGGACCCAGAAATCCGCTCGTCTGTATGCTAGTCCGACGGACAAAAACCCAACGCTAGGGCAGCTATTGGCTACTGGCTATCAACTTCCTTATTTTAGTCCGCTGTACGTCATCACGTACCAATCCGTCAGACTTTAGTGTGATCCTGTGTAGGCAAGTCCGGTCGTTAGAAAGTCTGTTGAAAGTCCGCCAAAAGTCTGTGGAAAGTCTGTGGAAAGTCTGTCGGACGGGCTGTCAGACTTTTGTAGCTGAAAAGTCTGACCGTGTGTACGCGGCATTAGGCTTTGAAAGGACATCATATGTAGGTTGGAGTTGCATTGTGTGCAACAGCTACTATATTGTGTAGTCTTATAACAGACTCCCACACTAATTTTTCTTTTAGTTTAAGTTACAGAAGAGAATGGATGTAACCTCTGTCAGGTTTTTATTGTTCTTAGTGTCCAAGTAAGTGAGGGGAAGTTTCTCCCCTCCCCCCTATAGGTGAATACCCTGTTTCCCCCAAATATAAGACCTAGCGTGATTGTTGGTGATGGCTGCAATATAAGCCCTACCCCCCAAATAAGCCCTAGTTAAAGTCCTTGTAGGTCTTCTTTTCAGGGTAGGGCTTATTTGGGGGGTAGGGCTTATAATGCAGCCATCACTGACAATCACGCTAGGTCTTATTTTCGGGGAAACAGGGTAGCAATAAAGCTCTGATAAATTCTAATCATTTCCTTCTCTACCAAATAAAGTTCTTGTTCTACTGTATGTATTGCATTGTGGAGATTTCCATTAGCAAAAAAAGTAATACAAATGTGACATTTGAGATTAAAGTGATACTAAAGTCTTGTTTTTTTTTTTTCCTTTAAAAATAACAAACATGTTATACTTACCTGTCCTGTTCAGTAGTTTTGCACAGAGCAGCCCCGATCCTCCTCTTCTGGGGTCCATCTTCGGTGCTCCTCTCCTCTCCGTCCTGACGAGTGCCCCCACACCAAGCAGCAGCTCTGTGTGTCTATTCAGACACGGAGCCATGGTTTGGCCCTGCCCCCTTTCTCTCCTCATTGGCTGACTGACTTTGATTGACAGCAGCGGGAGCCAATAGTGCCACTGCTTTGTCTCGGCCAATCAGAAGGCTTAGTCCCGAACGGCCGAGGCACTTATGGACATGGCTGGCTGGATAGGGCTCAGGTAAGTATTAGGGGGGCTGAGGGGGCCGCTGCACACTGAAGGTTTTTTTTTATCTTAAGGCATACAAGGCATTAATAATAAAAACCTTCTGCCTTTAGAACCACTTTAATGATTTCCAATAGAAGAGAAAACAAATGGAATCAGTTTTGGAGCCCAACTTTACAAAGTAACGCAATGTGTCCAAAATGGCCAAAAACAAAACACTGACTAAAGAGGCTCATTCTTTACACATTTGGACTCTTCATTGAAGATAAAAGTGTGATTAGTTTTTAGATAATGGAAATGTGACTGTTTGTAGTGAGTGAAAATGTCAGAGCGTAAGCCAGAATTCTTATTATGGGATGTGTCATGCTAGGTGACAAAGCTCCAGTGATAGAATCACTAATGCCGCGTACACACGACCCGACTTTTCCACAGCAAAGGCCCGACGGAACGAATCCCCCGGACAATTCCATCGTGTGTGGACTTCATCCGACCTTTGCTGTCCAAAAATCAGACGGACTTTAGAAATAGAACATGTTTCAAATCTTTCCAACGGACTCGAGTCCGGTAGAAAAATCCGCTCGTCTGTATGCTAGTCCGACGGACGAACAACAACGCAAGGGCAGCTATTGGCTACTGGCTATGAACTTCCGTATTCTAGTCCGGTCGTACGTCATCACGTTCCAATCAGTCGGACTTTGGTGTGATCGTGTGTAGGCAAGTCCGTTGCGTCGGAACTCCGTCGAAAGTCCTTCAAAAAGTCCTTCAGAGTTCAGTTGGTGGAAAGTCCGCTCGTGTGTACACGGCATAAGGCTCCATTCACATGGTGTGCATTAAAATGTGTTGCGATAAGACAGCCTATTCATTTGAATGTGTTGCCCAATGCATCATTATGGTCTATGTGTCTATTTCTGGCAGTGCAAGGCAATGCAGGATAATGTGTTGCCACGTGTTGTGCTGCACACCCCAAAGCATGACCACCAACATGGTGAACTGAGTGCCCGTCAGTCAGAATAAATGGCATCACATTGTACCAGTGCATGCCAGACGTTGTAGGAATGTGAGCATTGACCACAGCTGAGAAAAGTGCCAGTGGACCGCAGAGGCGTATCTAGTGAAAATGGCGCCTATGGCAAGCACTGAAACTGCGCCCCTGTCAAAAAAAAAACAACAAAACAAAAAAAAAACAGCTAACAAAACTACAAGTCAAGCTCTTTAATCCTTCTATTAACAAATTAGTACTACATAAACTGCCCAATGGATCAGTTCGCCCCTGGTCATTAAACATTCTACATTCAGTGAAAGTTATGCCGCGTACACACGGTCGGACTTTCCGGCATACTTGGTCCGGCGGACCAGAGTGTGCCGGACAATCCGCCCGTGTGTGGGCGGCGGCGGACTTTTCCGGCGGACTTCTTCCCAAAAGCCCGCCGGACCTAGATTTGAAGAAAGTTTCAAATCTTTCCGTCGGACTCAGTTTCGGGCGGAAAGTCCGCTCGTGTGTGTGCTGGTCCGACGGAAAGCCCGCTCGTGTGTATGCTGGTCCGACAGACCAAATACGACACGAGGGCAGGGTATTGCATCTCGCGCTCGCTGCAATAGGAAAAACAAATCTTCCTATTGCGGCGAGCGCGGGGCATGCCAGACCCTTAGGTCTGGTATGGATTATAAAGGGGAACCCCTACGCCGAAAAAACGGCGTGGGGCCCCCCCTAAAATCCATACCAGACCCCGATCCGAGCACACAGCCTGGCCGGTCAGGAAAGGGGGTGGGGACGAGCGAGCGCCCCCCCTCCTGAACCGTACCAGACCGCATGCCCTCAACATGGGGGGTGGGTGCTTTGGGGTAGGGGGCGCCCTGCGCCCCCCCTCCAAAGCACCTTGTCCCCATGTTGATGGGGACAAGGGCCTCTTCCCGACAACCCTGGCCGTTGGTTGTCGGGGTCTGCGGGCGGGGGCTTATCGGAATCTGGGAGCCCCCTTTAATAAGGGGGCCCCCAGATCCCGGCCCCCCACCCTATGTAAATGAGTATGGGGTACATGGTACCCCTACCCATTTACCTAGGAAAAAAGTGTAAGTAATAAAACACACTACACAGGTTTTTAAAATATTTTATTAAACAGCTCCGGGAGGGGGGGGATCTTCCTCCGGCTTCGGGGGTCTTCTTCCGGCTTCGGGGGTCCCTCCGCTTCATCTTCTCCCGGCGTCCGGTTGGTTCTTCTCCGCTCTCCGGCCTCTTCTCCCGGTGTCGCAGGTCTTCGGCCGGCCCCTCCGCTGTCTTCATGTAGCTCTATTGCCAGCGGAGGTCCGGACTTCTTGGCTTCTTGGCTTCTTGGCTTCTTGGCTTCTCTTCTCTTCTCTTCCCCCAGATGTTGACACGACGCTCTCTCCTGCTGGACTGGTCTCTGAGGGCTGCGTTGTGACTTATATAGGCGGAGACCCCGCCCCCATATGATGTCACAGTCCTTGGGCATGCTGGGACTGTGACGTTTTAGGGGGCGTGGTCGACCACCCACCCCCCATGTTGAGGGCATGCGGTCTGGTACGGTTCAGGAGGGGGGGGCGCTCGCTCGTCCCCACCCCCTTTCCTGACCGGCCAGGCTGCGTGCTCGGATCGGGGTCTGGTATGGATTTTAGGGGGGACCCCACGCCGTTTTTTCGGCGTAGGGGTTCCCCTTTATAATCCATACCAGACCTAAGGGCCTGGTATGCCCCGCGACGGGGCTCGCGAGGTGTCAATCTCGCCGATAAAAGCGGCAAGATTGACATCCTTTTCTAGTCCCGTCGCACCTGAGTCACGTTCAAAATGAACGGACTTGTCCGTGTGTGGGCAAGTCCGTTCATTCTGAAAGTCCGCCGGAACTCCGGCGAAAGTCCGTCGGAAAGACGGGCGGACTTGGCCCGCCGGAAAGTCCCGGCGTGTGTGGGCAAGTCCGTCCGTTTTAAAGTCCAGCGCACCTGGCGGACAAAGTCCGTCGGAAAGTGTGCCGGACCAAGTAGGATAGAAAGTCCGACCGTGTGTACGCGGCATTAGTGTACTGCAAAGTTTGCTCTGCATGAACTTTCACTGAATGTAGAATGTTTAAGGAGCTTGTTGCACAAATCACTTTATTAAACTTTATGATATCTATTTATTTAATCCATATTGAGCACTATTTGATTGTGTGTATATGCCAAGCACAAGCAGCCAATCAAATATGGTGCTCAATATGGATTACATTAATATGCATAGCCATAAATATCAGAAATAAAAGTGTAATAAAGTGATTTGTGCAACAGCAGGTACTACTTTTAAATAGACTGCGAATGTGACTACAGCTGATGACCAGACTGCGAATGTGACTACAGCTGATGACCAGACTGCGAATGTGACTACAGCAGATGACCAGACTGCGAATGTGACTACAGCTGATGACCAGACTGCGAATACAGGAGATGACCAGAATGCAAATGCGACATACTACAGGAGATGACCAGAATGTAAATGCAACATACTACAGGAAATGACCAGACTGCGAATGCGACATACTACAGGAGATGACCAGAATGCGAATGCGACATACTACAGGAGATGACCAGAATGCGAATACGACTACAGCAGATGATCAGACTGCGAATGCGACTACAGCAGATGACCAGAATGCGAATGCGACTACAGCAGATGACCAGACTGCGAATGCAACGTACTACAGGAGATGACCAGACTGCGAATGCGACATACTACAGGAGATGAACAGAGACTGCGAATGCGACTACAGCAGATGACCAGACTGCGAATGCGATATACTACAGGAGATGACCAGACTGCGAATGCGACTACAAGAGATGACCAGACTGCGAATGTGACTACAGGAGATGACCAGAATGCGACTACAGCAGATGACCAGACTGCGAATGTGACTACAGCAGATGACCAGACTGCGAATGCGACTACAGCAGATGACCAGACTGCGAATGCGACTACAGCAGATGACCAGATTGCGAATGTGACATACTACAGCAGATGACCAGACTGCGAATGCAACATACTACAGGAGATGACCAGAAGGCGAATGCGACTACAAGAGATGACCAGACTGCAAATGCGACATACTACAGCAGATGATCAGACTGCGAATGCGACATACTACAGCAGATGACCAGACTGCGAATGCAACATACTACAGGAGATGACCAGAAGGCGAATGCGACTACAAGAGATGACCAGACTGCAAATGCGACATACTACAGCAGATGATCAGACTGCGAATGCGACATACTACAGCAGATGATCAGACTGCGAATGTGACTACAGCAGATGACCAGACTGCGAATGCGACATACTACAAGAGATGACCAGACTGCGAATGTGACTACAGCAGATGACCAGACTGCGAATGCGACATACTACAAGAGATGACCAGACTGCGAATGTGACTACAGCAGATGACCAGACTGCGAATGCGACATACTACAAGAGATGACCAGACTGCGAATGTGACTACAGCAGATGACCAGATTGCGAATGTGACTACAGCAGATGATCAGACTGCGAATGCGACATACTACAAGAGATGACCAGACTGCGAATGTGACTACAGCAGATGACCAGACTGCGAATGCGACATACTACAAGAGATGACCAGACTGCGAATGTGACTACAGCAGATGACCAGATTGCGAATGTGACTACAGCAGATGACCAGACTGCGAATGCGACATACTACAAGAGATGACCAGACTGCGAATGTGACTACAGCAGATGACCAGATTGCGAATGTGACATACTACAGCAGATGACCAGACTGCGAATGCGACATACTACATGTAGATGTGAGCACTATGTTCACTATAGTCAGAAAACAGTTATGGCCCCCAAACAATCTAACTGCAAATAAATGGGGTGATTAGATGCTGTACAAATAATATCATGAAATAACAATCTGGAACTGTAAGTTTATATAGGTAATCAAACAGCAAACTCTTAGCACTTAGAGTGGCGCCATTGTTGTTCTTCTTCTACTGCGACATACTACAGCAGATGACCAGATTGTGAATGTGACATACTACAGCAGATGACCAGACTGCGAATGCGACTACAGAAGATGACCAGACTGCGAATGCGACTACAGAAGATGACCAGACTGCGAATGCGACTACAGCAGATGACCAGACTGCGAATGCGAAGTACTACAGGAGATGACCAGACTGCGAATAGGACATACTACAGGAGATGACCAGAGACTGTGAATGCGACTACAGCAGATGACCAGACTGCGAATGCGACATACTACAGGAGATGACCAGACTGCGAATGCGACTACAAGAGATGACCAGACTGCGAATGTGACTACAGGAGATGACCAGAATGTGACTACAGCAGATGACCAGACTGCGAATGCGACTACAGCAGATGACCAGACTGCGAATGTGACATACTACAGCAGATGACCAGACTGCGAATGCGACATACTACAGGAGATGACCAGACTGCGAATGCGACTACAAGAGATGACCAGACTGCGAATGCGACATACTACAGCAGATGACCAGACTGCGAATGCGACATACTACAGGAGATGACCAGACTGCGAATGCGACTACAAGAGATGACCAGACTGCGAATGCGACATACTACAGCAGATGACCAGACTGCGAATGCGACATACTACAAGAGATGACCATACTGCGAATGTGACTACAGCAGATGACCAGATTGCGAATGTGACTTACTACAGCAAATGACCAGACTGCGAATGTGACTACAGGAGATGACCAGAATGCGACTACAGCAGATGACCAGACTGCGAATGCGACTACAGCAGATGACCAGACTGCGAATGCGACTACAGCAGATGACCAGACTGCGAATGCAACTACAGCAGATGACCAGACTGCGAATGTGACTACAGCAGATGACCAGATTGTGAATGTGACTACAGCAGATGACCAGACTGCGAATGCGACTACAGCAGATGACCAGACTGCGAATGTGACAACAGCAGATGACCAGACTGCGAATGTGACAACAGCAGATGACCAGACTGCGAATGCGACATACTACAAGAGATGACCAGACTGCGAATGCGACTACAGCAGATGATCAGACTGCGAATGCGACTACAGCAGATGACCAGACTGCGAATGCGACTACAGCAGATGACCAGATTGCGAATGTGACTTACTACAGCAAATGACCAGACTGCGAATGTGACTACAGGAGATGACCAGAATGCGACTACAGCAGATGACCAGACTGCGAATGCGACTACAGCAGATGACCAGACTGCGAATGCGACTACAGCAGATGACCAGACTGCGAATGCGACTACAGCAGATGACCAGACTGCGAATGCGACTACAGCAGATGACCAGACTGCGAATGCGACATACTACAGCAGATGACCAAGTAGCCAGTTTAAAAATCTAAGCTTTCAGCAATGCACAGCTATACGGGGGATAAAGAACATTGTCAGGGAGGGTTTAGTAACACTGAGTCTATAGGTAGAAAGACCTACATGACCAGCCGGGCTCACCTCTCAGAGGTCCGGAGGCGGAGCTTTCCGCGGTAGGGGCGGGGCTTGCGGCGGTAGGGGCGGGGCTTGCGGCGGTAGGGGGCGGGAATATTTGTGGTCCAGGAGAGGCAATGCCAGTGCTCTGAGAACATACAGAGTACATGGGGCGGGGCAGGGCAGGGCAGGGTCAGAGCGTCAGTGGAGCTCCCTGCCCCACCCCTCCCTGCTGACAGAGCCTCCCTCAGCCTAAACCGAGCCCGACAGCCATCTGATAGAACACCAGCGCCGCAATCCTGCAGGCTGACCACGGCGCCGGTGGCTATATTAGTCTGGGAGGACAGGTGGGGGGTTTTTTTCATGCAGAGGGCGGCTTTTTGCCGCCCCTTCCCCCCATGGCGCCCATGGCACTTGCCATGGCTGCCATACCTTATATACGCCACTGGTGGACCGCCAAGAGACTACACACTTCCTCCAATGGAGTTCCTCCCTTTCTAGCTGTAAAGATCATGCACAATTTACATTTTATTTCCAACAATAGATGTTTATTGAATTATAATGGTTTACATGTTGTAGAAATAACAAGGGACACATAGCAACAAGTTAAGAACAGACCAGCCT
This sequence comes from Aquarana catesbeiana, assembly GCA_037953035.1. Lineage (NCBI taxonomy): Eukaryota > Metazoa > Chordata > Amphibia > Anura > Ranidae > Aquarana > Aquarana catesbeiana. Next base: position 1,356,482 of record JBBHAA010001354.1, on the reverse strand, counting down.
TTCAGTATATAAAGCACACTGTAGGTGATCAACATAAAACCTCCTAAATATCTGCATTGTATTAAACTTATAGGGGACACCAAACAGTAGTAGAAGATATCATTGAGAGCCATGGACTCCATATCCCATTACATTTGGGAATAGAACCTGTCCTAAGAGCTATACTCTTTTCATAATTATAGGTTAGATTCACAAGAGCAACTATCTCAGACACGTTGGGTGCTTGAAGAGACCTCCACATATAGCAAGGTATATCACACCAATGGGGATACAGACAGAAATAAGGATCTTCTTACCCTTTCCTGCACCATCCAACACTAGAAGGAAACTTTTTTGGCTGGAGTTTCCCTTTAAAGTGGTTCTAGAGGCAGAATGTTTTTCCCTTAATGCATATATGCATTAAGATAAAAAAAACTGTGTGCAGGAGCCCCCCTCAGGACCCCTAATACTTACCTGAGCCCCATCTTGAGCCAGCGATGTTACATGAGAGGCTTGGCTGTCTGCGACTCTGCCTCCTGATTGGCTGAGACACACATGGGGTGCCATTGGGAGCTGTGACTCGGACCGGGTGCCCCCATTTCAAGCTGCTTGCTGTGGGGGGCACTCGACAGGAGGGAGGGGCCAGGAGCACCAGCGAGGGACCCGAGAAGAGGAGGATCTGAGGTGCTCTGTGCAAAGCCATTACACAAAGCAGGTAAGTATAACAGATTTGTCATTTTTAAACAAAAAAACACCAACGAGACTTTAGTATCAATTTAAAATACCCTTAAAATACCTAACATAAATATATTAAGCAAGGGTCAAATGTATGCCAATCAGGATTTCATTGTAACCTAAAGTACAAATCAACCCTTGTTGTGGAGCTCCCTGAGCACTGAACAGGTTAAAGATGCATTTCTTTCTATGATACCTTAAAAAAAAAAGGTTTTATCTGCTTTATCACCTTGTTCTCTCAGACTTCTCCATATAACCCGTCTCCAAAGCTGCTTCTAACAAGTAGCACTCGGGTTGATTTACTAAAATTCCAGAGTGCAAAATCAGGTGCAGCTGTGCATGGTAGCCAATCAGCTTCTAACTTCAGCTTCTTCACGTAAGCTTTGAGAAAAAAAAAACTGTTTCTATGGAGAGCTACACCAGATTTTCACTCTCCAGTTTTAGTAAATCAACCCCACTGTGACATCATCAGTAGCACTGTGATATCATCATGTACAATAAAGTGCTGGCAGCCCTGCATTGTAAGTGAGGATGCTGAGGGCCAAATTCACTGGAATAGATAAGGAATGCATTGTCTGCTGGGTGGGGGAGGGGGGAGTAAGGTAAATAAGCCTAGACAGAAGCCAACATGTATTTCTCGCAGTGTGGGAAAGCCTCACTAAGAGGGAAGTTTTGTCATTTTCTCAGAGTTCAGCTTTAATTCTCATATACGGTAAAATAAGAATAGAGTTGAAATATCATCTACTGGACTTTAACATTGCTGACTTGAAAAGCCACCTAGACTTCCCAAATTCTTTACAGCACTTTTTGGACGGGTTGGAAACTCTTTTTGTTGCTGAGACTCCAACACTTTGACGTCATGAAAAGTAAATGGTCTATCTTCTTCTTTTGGAGAATCCAATGTCTGTCATCCATCTTTCACATCTACAGTAGTGTTATAATAAAGGACAGGTTGAAGTGCTGCAGCCGTCACTCAGGAACAAGTGAAGTTTTATGACTTCTTTTATTTGAACTTTCTGGATATCAAAGCTGTTTGTCATCTTTATTACCATCGGGTTCACCTGCCTACTTGTAAACGCATGTGGAGTCACAGCCGGGCTTATTCAACAAAGCAATTCAATGAGTAAAGCCTTATTTCTATTGGTTACAGCAATTTGCTCTTTGCTGAGTGAATTCTCTTATAAAGATCCCGTATATGAACTCACAAAATACTTAAAGCCCAACTCCGAGAAACATGGAAATCCTCCTTTGCTGTGTGGCTACATTGTACAGGTTCATTATGAGTTTAGTCCCCATGAGAGTAAAAACACTTTTACTTCCCTAATGCCGCGTACACACCACCGGACTTTCTGCCAGAAAAGGTCCGATGGAATCATTCCGTCAGACATTCCGATCGTGTGTGGGCTTCATCGGACTTTTTCTTTCTAAAATTCTGATGGACCTAGAAATAGAACATGTTTCAAATCTTCCCGACGGAATCAGTTCCTATCAGGAAGACCGCTCGCCTGTACGCTATTCCGACGGACCAAATACGACGCAAGGGCAGCTATTGGCTACTGGCTATTGAACTTCCTTTTTCTAGTCCCGTCGTACGTCATCGCGTTCTAAACGATCGGACTTTGGTTGTGAACGTGTGTAGGCAAGTCCGTTTCAGCGGAAGTCTGTTGGAAAGACCGTTGGAGTCTATTCTGATGGAAAGTCCGGTCGTGTGTATGCGGCGTAATCCTCCATTTCCCCAGCAGGCGGTGCTGCATCACACTCCAGCGGACTGTCCCTTGACAGCATCACAGCCAATGTACGGCTATGGATCCTGCATTGGTCCTGATGATGCCATGACCTTAGACCAGTGTAAGTGAGAAGACCCTGCAGGGACCAATCTATCAGGGCACTGGAGTGGAGTATTGGGTAAGTAAATCTACTTTAACTAGTCCCCTAGATCTAAAGGAGCAATCAATACTTGCAATCAGGCACATCCCTACGGCAAGGGCTCATTTTCAGGTATCCTGGAGTTGGAATGTAAAACATGAAATGAATAGAGAGGTCAGTATACTTATCTCCCAACTTTCTGATGTGACCATGGAAACTTTTCACCTCAATGTATGTAGGCAGAATACACCCCCCTGCCATGCTTCCTAGTTATATGGAGCAGAAAGAATTAAGAATCATACAATGACTAGTTAAAGCTTTTTCTATCACTACTTTTCCTTTACATTGGCTTTTATAAAATGACAAATGTAATGATTTAATAAGAACTGACCGCTCTAGGCATCTATTCCATGATGACGCCTCCTGCTAGACAAGGCACAGGAGCCGGCCCTGCAAGTAGCATCAAAGAGAGAAGAAAAAGCTGGGCGGCCGAACTCCAATGCAACACCTTCATCATGATTAAGCGCCCATCTGTGGTGTGAAACGCGTCAGCTTCTTGTCCTGTACCTCTGTGATCAGATGTGACTGCTTGGATTTTATCTGACTTCAAATAAAGGTGTTGCATTAAAGTGCAGCCATCCAGCTTTCTCTTGTCTCTTCCATGGAATCATTTAATGGTTGGATGGAAGTTTTAGTGCAGTATAACACTTTTGGCAGGTAAAGCCGATGTAACCCCCCCAAAAAAAACATTAAGCCCTTCAGATTATATGTGTCTCCCAATGTGTGCCGTTATTTTTGTTTTCAGAATTTTACATTTGGTAAAAATATCTGTTGATCCCGCCAATGACTTCCTACTCCTTTTCCACAATAGTAACAATCTGCAGACTCAGGTCCCCTCTGCAGCATTGCCCCTGCATTGTGCATGCGCCTGAAGAGCTTTGCTATTATTACTATTGTACATAAAAAGTGCAGCGCAATAGTAAGAATCAGTCCAGCACAATAAAATATCTCCGTCCAAATGAGGTGATTAATTAGTAGAACCACAAAGCCCAGAGAGCAGTAAGGGACATTCCACGTGAGTGAAAAGAAGATCCAGTATGCTCGCTCACCTCAAGATATGGACCCCTCAATCATCAGAAGGTCCAACGCACTTGTCCTACCTTGGGGTATGCATGTTGGTGGAGGGCATTGTCACCTGCATTTCATACTGGATCTTCTTTTCACTCATGTGAATGTCCCTTATTGCTCTCTGGGCTTTGTGGTTCTACTAATTAATGACCTCATTTGGACGGAGATATTTTATTGTGCTGGACGGATTCTTACTATTGCGCTGCACTTTTTATGTACATAGGTTTTATTTTTGGATGATGTGAAATCCCCTTTAGTGTTCAGCAATAGAATGTATTGAATTGACATTTCAGTAATCTTAGTACTTTTGTCTGTGATAATTGTAGCTGATTTATAATCCTATCATTGCTATTGTCTGGAGGAGTGTTTGGTGGCATCATTAGGGGGATGGGCTGTGGCTCGGTCCCTCCCCCACCTCCTAAGAGCCATGCAGAGTCCAGAATAGAATTAAATAGAGCATTTTATAGGAAAGTAACATCAGACCAAAAAGATGGGACAACCATGGCACAGAGCAATTTGGTTCCGAAAAGTACCTGTCAATTAGAGCTGCAAAGATTCTGGATAAAATGAGAATCACGATTGTTCTGCTGAGAATAGAGATCGCGATTCTCGCGGCGTAACATCATCTTTCACAGTATACAAAATAATTGGGCTAACGTTACTGTTTCGTTTATTTTAAATTCATTGAAGTGTATTTTTTCCCCAAAAAATTGCATTTAAAAGTCCGCTGCGCAAACACAGTGTGACATAAAATCTCACAACGACTCTCCGCTAAAATAGGAAAACATTTTTTTTCTTTTTTAACCACATCAGCTCCAGGAGGTTTTATCCCCCTCATGACCAGGCCATTTCTTGCTATTGAGCACTGTGCTACTTTGACTTGAAATTGCGCAGTCATGCGATGCTTTACCCAAAAGAAATTTGTATAATTTCTTCACACAAATAGAGCTTTATTTTGATGGTATTTGATCACTTCTGGGTTTTTTATTTGTTATTAAATGAAAAAAAGGCAGATTAAAAAAACAAAACAAAACTAATTTTACTTTTCGGCTATTAAACATATCCAATAAAAAAATGAAAAAAAAAAAACATGGGGACAAGGTGCTGTGGGGGTGACCCCAAAGCATCCTCCCCATGTTGAGGGCATGTGGCCTGCTACGGTTCAGGAGGGGGGGGCGCTCTCTCTCCCCCCATCTTTTCCTGCGGCCTGCCAGGTTGCGTGCTCAGATAAGGGTCTGGTATGGATTTTGGGGGGACCCCATGCCATTTTTTAAAATTTTGGCTCGGGGTTCCCCTTAAAATCCATACCAGACCTGAAGAGCCTGGTAATGGACTGGGGGGGAACCCATGCCGTTTTTTTCAATGATTTTTATCTATATTGCCGGGAGCCGGCAATGCATTACAGCCGCAAGCAGTTTTAAATGACTTTTTTTCCTTTAGAAATGTCATTTTGCTGTGGTACTGTTATAAACACGGGAAAAATGCGCCACTTTACAGGCATACTATAGACACCCCCAGGCATGATATTTAAAGGAAAATTTCATTTTTATTGTTTCATTTTAAGCATTATTAAAATCACTGCTCCTGAAAAAAATGACATTTTTAAAACTTTTTTTTGCATTGATCCATGTCCCCTGGGGCAGGACCCGGGTCCCCAAACACTTTTTAGGACAATAACTTGCATATAAGCCTTTAAAATGAGCACTTTTGGTTTTTCATGTTAGTGTCCCATAGACTTAACTGCGTTTTGCAGCTTTCGAATTTGCAGCGAATGGCGCATATTGTTCGCTGTTCGGCGAATGGATGAACACCCGATGTTTGAGTCGAACTTACATTTGACTCAAACATCTTGCTCAACCCTATTTACAGTTAATCAGAAGCTGGTATGCTAGAATTATTGCTCTCACTCTGACCTTTGTGGCAATAGGTCACATGGGTGGGGGTGTGACCCTGATTTATATACACATTTGCACCCTTAACTGCGCATGCATTTGTTGGTGTGTGGGGGGTAACAGGGGTTATGGTTATTATTATTTTTTTTTTTAATACGTTTTATTATAATTTTATTAACTTTTTTATTTATTTTTACTTTATAGCTATCACAAGGGGGTAATAAACCCTTATATGATAGCATTGGGAAGGTGACAAGTTTTTTTTTGGAGACATCGGGGGGTCTATTAGACCCCAGTGTCTCCCCTGCCCTCCAATGAATGTAACCAAGTACAGATCTGACTGTATCAGCCAGGAAATGGTGGATCTAAACCCAGAAGGGACTAAACCATCATGGCTTCTGGTTTCTTTGTTTTCAGGGGAGATCTAGGCATTGATATGGCTTGGTCTCTCTCCGCTCTCCATCCTGAAGCAGCTTGATGTGGTCCCGGGCTTCCAGTAAGAGCAGGAGAGCCTGGTAACCATGCAGGGGGGTGCCCATTGGATTGTGGGGGGGCCGCCATCTTGACTAAGGGAAACCAGCAGTGAAGCAATGCGGCTTCACAGCCAGTTTCCTACTGCGCATGCGTAAAGCACGTTGCATTTTGTGAATGGGCCGCAGTCTTCTGGGACCTGTGAAGTGTCCCAGAAGGCTGCGGGGGAAGAAGGGGGGCCAAGCTTAGTTTGCCACAGTGAACTGAGTCGAACGTGGGAGTGGGTACCTGTTAAAACCAGATACCTGCTCCCCCCTCCCCCCCAAAACATGGCAAATGTGGCAGCAGGGGGATAGGGGGCAGACAAGCAGAGATTTCCCTTTTGGGTAGAGCTCCACTTTAAGGACAGTTTTAAATTGGATGTAAACCCCCTCTCATCCTTTCTAAATGACTGCCATAGGGGTTATCTATAAGGATATAAATCGATTTGCTTGAAGGGTTAGTTCACCTTTACAAAAAAAAAAAACGCCTATGCAGATAAGAGGTGTCTGCAAATAAAAATAAAAAACTGTGCAGCTTTGACTAAAAGGCCATCTGCATATCTCCGGAAGCCTGGTATATGCCCAGTACATTGCTAAGTGAGGCCTAGTCATTACTGCTCCCCTTCACAGGAGCCAAGCTTTTTCTGATTCAGACCCCCCTCACGTGTTCCTACTCTCCCCTGACATTAGTTCTGAGCTCAGCATTTCCACAGCTCACTCCTATGATGGTGGAGGTGAGCAGGAATGAGTAGGCCTCACTTAGCAATGTCCTACCAACGTCCTGAGACAGTCAGGCTTCAGGAGGTCCAGAAATGACCCACATCTATAGCGAGGGCATTATTCAACTTTACTTAGCTGCACAGTTTGTTTTCTATCTACAGACACCCCTTATCTGTAGTTTTCTGGTAAAGGTTAAATAACACTTTAAGAAACTGTATACACCATGAGAAACATACTGAAAACTAGGTTTAGGATTGACATACACTTCAATGTTTCTTTTTTTATTGAATACATAAAGTATGTGCACTATGTGTGTGTGTTGTGTGTGTGTTGTGTGTGTGTTGTGTGTGTTGTGTGTTGTGTGTTGTGTGTTGTGTGTGTGTTGTGTGTTGTGTGTGTTGTGTGTGTGTTGTGTGTGTGTTGTGTGTGTGTTGTGTGTTGTGTGTTGTGTGTGTGTTGTGTGTTGTGTGTGTTGTGTGTGTTGTGTGTTGTGTGTTGTGTGTTGTGTGTGTGTGTGTGTTGTGTGTGTGTTGTGTGTGTTGTGTGTGTTGTGTGTGTTTGTATGTTGTGTGTGTGTATGTTGTGTGTGTTGTGTGTTGTGTGTGTGTTGTGTGTGTGTTGTGTGTGTTGTGTGTTTGTGTTTTTTTTGTTTTTTTGAGATGCCTGGAATACAGAATGTATGAAATATGTGACAAGAACAAAGAATACCTAAAAATATAAATTCTCAGATATGACTGGTATGAAAAGCATGTCACAAACGTGACTGAAAATGTTGAGTACAACAAACACAACTACTGCTGTCTCTAGAATTACATAACACGACAGCAAGGAAAATCCTCATCTAAAAAAAAAACAAAAACCAGAGAAATGGTTAGACCCCCTGACAGGTCTTTTATTATATTAAATATGGAACCAATTTTACCAGTTTATTTGCCTTTCCATAAAAGTTGTATACCAATCAATATAAACAATACGACTGTTTGCTGTAAAGTGGGGAACACACTATAAAAAAAAACAGGCGAATGAGCGGCCGGTTCTCCTCCATGTTTCACAGCAAGTGGGAAATGAGGCTGGAAATAATGTAGGAAAATTCTCCTACCACATCATGCGCGGTCTTTCATATTCGATATTTCTTGTATGAAAATCGTATAAAAGCGCTACACATTAAACACTTCAGCCCCAGAAGGATTTACCCCCTTAATGTCCACGCCATTTTTTTGCTACATGGCGCTGCGTTACTTTAACTGACAATTGCGCGGTCGTGCGACGTTGTACCCAAATAAAATTTATGATCTCTTTCTCCCGCAAATAGAGATTTCTTTTGGTGGTATTTGATCACCTCTGTGCTTTTTATTTTTTTTCGCTATAAACAAAAAAAAACCTGACAATTTTGAAAAAAACAAAAAACAATATTTTTTCCTTTCTGCTATAAAACATACAATATAAAAAAAAATAAAAATAAAATTTCTTAATCATTTAGGCCAATATGTATTCTGCTACATATTTTTGGTAAAAAAAAAAAACCCAATAAGCGTATATTGATTGGTTTACGCAAAAGTTATATCGTCTACAAAATAGGTATTAGATTTATGGCATTTTTATTATTATTATTTTTTTTTTATTTTTTTTTACTAGTAATGGCGGTGATCAGTGATTTTTAGCGGGACTGCGACATTGCGGCGGACAGATCGGACACCTAACTGACATTCTTGACACTTTTTTGGGAACCAGTGACATTATTACAGTGATCAGTGCTAAAAATATGCACTGACATTGTACTAATGACACTGGCAGGGAAGGGGTTAACATCGGGGGTGATCAAAGGGTTAAGTGTGTTCCCTCAGTGTGTTACACACAGATCCATCTTCCTGCATAGCACAAAGACAGGATCTCTGTGTGATCCCCTGTCAGAGCGGAGATCTTCCTTGTTTACACAGGCAGATCCCCGTTCTGTCTCTGCAGGGAACGATTGCGGGTTGCTGATGGACATCGAGTCCGCCGGACCTGCTGATTGGCTCCCCCACTGGCCAATGGGCACGCACCCACAGAACGCCATGTACGAGCCCAACGCACACGTATGGCGATTTGCGGCGGCTGGTTGGCTAGCGGTTAAACTAAAATCATTCGTTCTGTTCATGTAAAAACGAGTTTGTCCCTTTGGAAATTTTAGTTTGCAAAGTGGGAATGGGATGTCAGAAGTCGTGTACAGACTATACAAAAACGATCGTGCCTCATACAGAATTCTTCTTCTGATTTTCTCATCGTGTGTATGGGGATTAAAGTTATTTATGCTAAAAGACAATATATTGTAAAGTAAGATTTTTGGTGAAAATTGTCAAGGCCCTGATGATATTTCTATATAGTATGATGTGGAGTGGAGGTCTAAAAGTTCTGATGTACTAAGAAAACTAGATTCATGTCTATAGTATAAGGTATACAGTGTATAACTTCATGGCAAAATAAAAACTAACCATCAAATGGATTTCATTTATAGATGTGTATAGGTCGTGTCTTTCAATATTTGGTATACATTCTATTTAGTTATAGGAGGAAGCATAAAATAAAGTTTTTGAGAATTTAGTCTTCCTTCCTGTCCTAGTTGTAGGTACAGCATAATAACACACTCAGTCCTGGTGCAGTGAAAGTACTTATTGAAATAATTGCAGAGACAGTTCACAAATAACCTGGTGAGAAGGCAGCAAAACGGGAACACTCCCAGTTCCAACAGCATGTAGAGAGCTGTCAGTGTCTGTAGAGAGGGGAAGAATGCAGCCTGGCTGTCTTGTGTCCAACAGGCAGGTGTCCACAGGATGCAAATCCTACGCTTTCCCTCCTCATCAGGGACCTTTCCCTACCACTACTGCTCTCATACTTGTCCCTACTCTACCAACTTGCAAATGCGTGCCAAACCTAAGAGCCAGGGGCTTAAATAGGCTCTGCCTGACCCAAGATGGCCGTCCGAGTCACTTTGGGGCCGCAGCATTCAATTGGATTCTTCCCCCGTGACCCAGGAAACCATAGAGGAACTACGTTCCTCTTGACTTCCTCTCCAACTGCAGTGCTGCTGTGGAGAGCGCCACCTACAGTGGGTAAAGTAGACTGCACCTGACTACATACTGACACCAAGAATGTTGCTGTAAGCTTAATGTATTATTTTCTCCTTTAGGAGTGTTTTACTTGTGTGGAAAATATACCGGGGTACCAGTTAGACTATGAACAGCCCCTAGTAGCTTCATCCAAAAAAATCGAAAAAAAAAGGACTCTGGAGAAAGGAAGCTGCAAGTTCAACTCAAAGCAATATCTTGGGTGTCACTAAGAAAGGAATTGAACTCTAAAATCCTTTTCCACACGTTAAAAAAAATAAAAATAAATTTGGTTGGAGTGGTTCCTACATGGGACAGAATTTTTGTTTTCAAATCTTTATTGTACTGTTTGATGGAAGCGTATAGAGAACCCGGGAGGATCAAAAAGGACCAGAAGGCAGCTTTTTATGCCATAGGAAAAGCAATTATGACATAGATGTTTTGATGCAAGCTAGCTGGCCATCTTCTCCTGATGTGTAACCATCTGTATGGAGAAGACTCTTCTATGAAGGTCTAAGAAACTCCAGGCTCCAATTACTGAGGACCCCCAAGGTTTCACCCCCCATTGTAAGGCTGACAATACAAGCCTGTTTGACTCATAGAACGGATGTTCAATTGACTTCAAACTTTGTGGTAAGCCTGCATCTATCCTGGTGGTGGCTTTATCACATTGGTCTTCTTATTTTCCATCTACCACATTGGTTTTATGTATGCTGATCGAGACCATCTCACTTCAATATGGACTGGTATTAATCACTGCACATTGTGCTTGTTTGAAGACTCCTATGGACTTCATCACTTCACTTATTTTATTTGTTTTTGATTCCTTTTCACATATTCTTTTATCACACGTGTCATTTATATTTATGTATATAAGTTTACTGTAGTTTGTATATTGATTTCATTCATGTTCATAATATAACCGCGGTCATTTAGTTTGGCACTTCAGCGCTACACTTCTGCACCTGTTTATTGGATATAAAGCCTCATCACATACAAAAATAAAGTACATCACTAACATTGTTTTCTTCCTGACAAAGTCACGTTAGTTTTTGTCACCTGCCTAGGTCTTTGCCTTTATAAACATTGTACTGACCTCTGAATTACTTACCCATATTAGTGAGGTCAACTGAACGCCAAATGCCCCTTATCCAGGGTACTCAAGTCCTGTTTGTCTAATCTTACTTAGGCTATGTGCACATGGTGGCTTTGTTCTCTGGCCCCTCTATTATCAGAGAGTAGAAAGACGGAGCACACCACAGCACGCCACGCATGCTCAGTCTATAGAAAAAAATGCATGTCTGAAAGTTTAGGAGGACAATGCCATAACGTTTCCTTTCCCCTCACATCTTTCTGACATCTGGTTTTGCAGGCTGTGTGTGTGGCAGTAAAGAAATTCCAAAGAAGGCAACCAGAAAGTTCAACTGTTATCAAACCCACAACAGTAAAATCAGCCGGTATAGGCAGTAAAGCATGTTTGTTATCCTCACTGTGAAACCTAAGGGGTTAATCCTCTGCACTCTGTAAAAAAAGGCTGTTTGATCCTGTCTTCTTTGATCCTCCCCTTCCACTGTCCCCAATCCATCTCCTGATAGGACAGAGCCTTTGGAGTCACTCTGCACATGCTCAGTTTGGTATGTATTGCTAGAGTTTTTTTTTTTTTTTTCTGGGAGGATGCATGTGATCCGCACATGGCCATTTCGCACTGTCCGGACAGAAGGTCAGGGGTCCTGCAGCCTCATAGGACAGTCAGAGTAGAATGAAAACTCCTCCTACAAGCTTTTGCCAGACACTGATAGAGGTCATAAGACTGATATATACTGCTGGTGAGAAAAGGTAATTAGCTGTTAATATTTACTAAAATAATTGCATTTCCATGTTCTGTGTACTGTGGGGGAGCAGATATGGTAAATGCAGGGTCCGGGGTTTAGTAACACTTTAAAGCAGACCTCATCTTTAAATGGATCTAGCATCAGATATATTTTGTCATGTTTGTATGCATGCTAAGTAATGTGAAGTTGTAAAACTTATAGGTATTTCTTACTTCTCATAGAGGCCACAGTACTCCCTCTGACAATGCTTTCTTTATAAAACGCGGAACCATCTTTATTCAGGTATTCAGTGTTAGCATCTTCTTTTTTGGATGGAGTTTTTGGCTCAGAGAAGTCACAATCATAATAATAAAGTTTTTCTTGGAAGAAGGAATTTCTAATAGTGAATGCAGTTTTAGTTGGGGAAAGGACTGTACTTTCAAACGACATTCTTCAAGTCATCGAATGTCCCGAAAATGTTACCAGGAATTTTCATCTGAACGTTTGTTGAAAAATGTCTCCTAGTGTTTGGCCATCTTTTGACTTGCTGCTCCCGGCATACAGGAGACGGATGAAATCATTACAGCTCAGGCAATGTCTCTTTTCTTATACTGTGCTGTATATTATAACATGCTAAGAATTCATTAAAGCGCTATTAAAGTCATCTCTTACATTAGAAAATCCAGTCCCCCTGCAGGTTTAAGTCATAATGTACTAATATGCACTGAATACTAATGCATTATGACAGACCTACCTACAAACAGAGCTCTGCAGTGCGGCGCTGTCACGGCTCCCTTGGCGGTTCCATCTTCCCTGGTGTTTCTTCTTCTGGGTTTCGCATCTTTGGTTGCTTGAATGAGCGGGCTGCAGTGACATCGCTCCCACGCATTCACGCGGGAACCACACTGCCGCGGCACAGAGAGCGGGCCGTAAATGTGAAATCTGAACTGCGTATTTGAGGCTCAGATCACATTACCCACTGACAGGCAGAGGAGACATTTATGACAGAAGAGGCCATTCAGCTCCTCTCTACCACTGAGACTACTTACTCACTGAACCCTGCTACTTTGAATTATGGATATACTCATCACCCCCCTATTGGACCCTTGATCCCATGGGATCCAAGCTTAATCTATATTCTATTTTGCACTTTACCTATTCCATGACTCCTTTATGGCAGCGACATTGCTTTTTTGGTTTTATCTCTCCACACCTTAGATAAATTTATCGACTTTGACTAGTGTGTTTTTGGCCTCTCAACATACTCTTGTGAAATATATTTGATGTTCTTCTATTTGAGTTATAAGCTCTGAAAACACTGCAAGGTGGATCCTGAAGAAGCCTTCTTTCTGGGTGAAACGTGTTGATCCATACACCTCACACCATCCAGTCAAGCACAGATGGTTATAGTGGTTATCTGTCTAGTATTAGTATCATTAGAGGAAAATCCCACCCATTCCTGCTTCTGATTACATTGATGGCACAATCTAGAAACAAGAGTAGCTGCCTGGCAGTGGAGTAGCATGAGTGGGGCCACATGGGGCAGTTGCACTGGACGCAAAATTCCTAGGGTTGCAAAATTAGTAATTATTCAGGATGCAAAGAGGCGGGAGATGGATCTGTGCATGCTCCGGTTCTGGTCCTGTTAGTGGCATGCTCCCTTCTCTCTCTCTCAATCTTAGACTATGGCAGAAAATCTGGCTGGGTGGTTGTGGGTCAGAGGGGCAGAGTTGAGAGTGAAGTGTACAGTGAGTGAGTGTGTGGCATTGCAATGCTCTGTGCAGTTGAAGATGGCTCTGGTCTCTCTTCTCCTTCTTCTCCTACCCAGGACAACTGCCAACTGCACTGGAACTTCTCCAACTACTAGTGAGGCCGGGGGGGAGAAGTGAGTTAAATGGAGTTGGGGTGCACAATGTGGGGGTGAACAATGAGGGGATGGGGTATAGAGTGCTTATTTAGGAGAGTGCATGGAAAGCTGGGCACACAGGGGAACTCAAGTAAGGCACAGATTGTCCTGCTATTTATGATATATACTGTGTATATTCTGCTGGAAGGGACTTAAAGTGCTTGTAAACCCTGTATAACCACTTTTACCTACAGGTAAGTCTATAATAAGGCTAACCTGTAGGTACCATGAATTTCTCCTAAACTAAACAGCTTGTGCCATTTCTTCAGCTGCTGTGCCGTTACTCGCGGCTCCCGCGCGCATGCGTGGGAGTGACATCATCGCGGCTCTGGCCAATCACAGCGCCAGAGCCCGCAAACCCGGAAATAACTTACAGGAGACATGTCGCAGGTCACAGCGGTGTGCAGGGACCACTGCAACAGCATCGTTCTAAGGTAAGTATTTCATAATGAGCTAGTATGCGATGCATACTAGCTCATTATGTCTTTGTCTTGCAGGCTTTTTTTTTCATCTGGGTTTACAAGCACTTTAAGGAATGCTAATGGTCCACAGGTCAGGGGATGCATTACTTGCCGAGCTCCATGTGCTAGCAACCCATGCTACACCACTGCTGCCTGAGTTTTAGAATGTATGAAGAAATGGGCCGAGCCAAAACTCTGTAAGTCTTATCTAAGTTGTCTCATGTTGTATGAAGAATAAAGTTGTCCAAGTCTAGGTCTACTCTAATCTCACAGCAGAACATGGGCACATCATGGTATGGCTGAGAATTAGCGGGGAACCTTCATATCAAAGGTCACAGAAATGAATAAAGATCTAATAAATCTTCATCTAATCCAATTTTTAATAAAAAGATACATTTTGAATGGATATAAAAGATATGAATACTACCAGTTCAGGTCGGTCTGAAGATCTCCAGGATCCCCCCCAAAAAATCCTGTAGCTGCTGACTTTTATTATTAGGAGCACCTGTCCAGGAATCCAGAGGTGTACTCACCCGAGCCGATATTTCAATCGGTTAGCGAATGCTGGCACCGCCATCTTGACTAAGGTATACAGGCAGCGAAGCCTTGTGATTTACTACTGAGCATGTGCGAAGCGCGCTGTGCTTTGTGAATGGCCTGGCAGCGGGGGAAGGGGGAGGGGGGACAAACTTCCCGATGAATTTGCTGCAATGAAGTCAGCTGGAAGTGGGAGCTGGTACCTGTGACAATCAAGCACCCACTCCGGCCTCCCCCCCAAAAGATGCCAAATGTGCCAGCGGAGGGGGAGGGGTGAGGTGGCAGACAAGCTGAGCTTTCCTTTTTAAGCTCTAAAGCCTCGTACACACTAGTCGTTTTTTTTATTTGTTCAACCCAGCAGGGCCGAACAAGAAAAAACCTGACAGCTTAGGAAGAGCTGCTGTACTAACTATCCAACGTTAGTACAGCGACCTCCCCTGCTGTGCTCTTGTGTTCTGACAGGGGGACGGCCCCCTCGCTAGAATACTCCGGTCAGTGCTCTCGGCCATTGGCTGAGAGCGCTGATCGAGTGCTGATTGGCAGACCTTTTTGGTCCTGCCCCTTCGACAGAAGCCGGCCAAACTTAAGTACTTACTAAACGTTCTTTTTTTAAATGAAGAAACACAGGAAGAGAAAAGCAGCTTTACTCTGAATTTCCTGATCTGCATTCTTGTTCAGGGTCAGGATTAGAGAGCTGATATTTTCCCAATGAGGTCAGTAATGGCTTCTTCTCTACTTGTCTCAGTACACGTGTCCATTAACCCCTTCCCGCCGACCGTACGCACATATGCGTACTCGGCTTTCCGGGGTTATACCGGGATGATGCCCGCAGCTGCAGGCATCATCCCGGTACCGTTGTTTTCAGCGGGCGATCGGCTACCCGTGTATAACAACCGATGCGGCTAAAAGCCGCTCGGTTGTTATACCGGAGGAGCGGGAGGGGACATCCCCCCCCTCCCGCCGCCTCCCGCCGCTGTTACCGGGCCTCCCGTGCAATCGGGAGTCCCGGTGTCCGTTCGGCTGCCATCGGCGGCTGGGGGCGGACTGGAACGAAGCTGCGAGCGGCTTCGTTCCAGCCTTCTTGTTGAAAACGCGGAAGCGACGTCATGACGTCACTTCCCGTTTACTCGGCTGCCAATGGCGCCGAATTTAAAAAAGTACACAGTATTCAGAATCGCCGTTTTCGGCGATCTGAATACTTTGAAGTGTAAAGGAGGGATTTGGGGTCTTTTAGACCCCCGATCTCTCCATAAAGAGTACCTGTCACCACATATTACTGTCACAAGGGATGTTTACATTGCTTGTGACAGCAATAAAAGTAAAAAAAAAAAAAAAAAAAAAATTTAAAACACAATTTATAAAAGTACAAAAATAAATAAAATAAATAAAAAAAAAAAAAAAAAAATTTTAAAGTGCCCCTGTCCCCGCGAGCTCGCGCAGCGAAGAAAACGCATACGGAAGTCGCGCCCGCATATGTAAACGGTGTTCAAACCACACATGTAAGGTATCGCAGCGATCGTCAGAGCGAGAGCAATAATTCTAGCCCTAGACCTCCTCTGTAGCTCAAACCTGGTAACCGTAAAAAATTTTTAAAGCGTCGCCTATGGAAATTCATAGGTACCGTAGTTCGTCGCCATTCCACGAGTGCGTGCAATTATAAAGGGTGACATGTTTGGTATCTATTTACTCGGCGTAACATCATCTTTCACATTATACAAAAAAATTGGGGTAACTTTACTGTTTGGATTTTTTAAAATTCATGAAAGTGTCACTTTTCCAAAAATGTGCGTTTAAAACACCGCTGCACAAATACCGTGTGCTAAAAAATATTGCAACAATCGCCATTTTATTCTCTAGATTCTCTTCTGAAAAAATATATATAATGTTTGGGGGTTCTAAGTAATTTTCTAGCAAAAAATACGGATTTTAACTTGTAAACACCAGATTTCAAAAATAGGCTTAGTCATGAAAGGGTTAAGATATATATAAAGTGTATAGTGGTTAAAGCCGTGGTCCGCCGAAAAAAATAAATATTAAAAGCCAGCAGCTACAAATACTGCAGTTGCTGACTTTTAATATATGGACACTTACCTGTCTAGGGAGCTCGTCCAAATCTGATCTGTCCATCGGCTCTCGGCTGCTACCGCCGCCATCCTCGGCCAGGTAATCAGGAAGTGAAGCCGTGCTGCTTCACTTTCTGGTTCCCTACTGCGCATGCGCGAGTTGCTCTGCGTGTCCTCACTGGTCCCTGCTGTCTTCTGTCTCCCAGAAGACAGCGGGGGAGGACAGAGTAGGCACCGGAAGTGATGTAGGTCACCGCAAACGCCGCGGTGATCTATGCCAGGAAGTGCGAGCAAATACCTGTATTAGACCAGTATCTGCTCCCTCCTCCCCCCTGAAAGGTGCCAAATGTGACACCGGAGGGGGGGAGGATTCCAAAAAGTGGAAGTTGCATTTTTGGGTGGAACTGCACTTTAAATGACTTTCTGGTTTTCTGCCTAGACAAATGATATCATACATCCCAGGAGTCTTCTGGAGGTGAGGAGGGGCTTTCTCAGCTAAGCCTACTCTCCTGCCGGTATTTCCTCACAATTGGTAACCCATCAGATTAGGTAACGGAAGTGGTGTTCCGTCAGCTGCGCATGCGTTCCAACGCTACCAGGTTTGCTAGTCTGACAGAATACCTGCAGTAAGAAGAAGCAGCAGCGGACATCTTACTACACCCAGCTACATCTTGAATTTCACAGTCATTTTGCTGATAAAGTGAGCGTATATAAATACATATAGTATGTTGACATCTGTGATGCTGTTTTCATGTTACATGTTGAAAGGAGCTGGATGCCAGCAGTAGGAAGGTGGCGGAGGCCATGTTGGTACACCCTACACTGCTCAGCGCTAAACCTTTAGCCTTTCAAAATAAACATCCAAACAGCATCACAGATGTCAACATACTATATTTATTTCCATGCGGTCCCCGGGTTACAAACAAGACAGGGTCTGTAGGTTTGTTCTTAAGGTGAATCTGTTTGTAAGTCGGAACGCGTACATTTTACAAGTACAAGTGTAGCTCCAGCCAAAACAACTATTTTTAAGCTTTTTTGGATAGCATAGGGAAGGGTTATCGCCCCTGTGACATTTGTTTTCCTGTCTGTGCTCCTCTTCATAAGATTTCACCTCATTTTCTGTCCCAATGACAATTGGATTTTGAAAATTTTGGGTTGTTGTGGAAACAAGGATTGGTGATAAATCATCAGTGGAGACAGCTTTTTCCCATAATAACTCTTACAGGAGAGAATTTCCCTTCTTAGGGGTAGATTACCTCTCACTTCCTGTTGTCTCCTTCCGTTTGTAAGTAGGAGTCATTTGTAAGTCAGATGTTGGTAACTAGGGGACAGCCTGTATATACACTCACTTTATTGACAAAAATTACTGTGGAATTCAAGATGTAGCCGGGTGTAGTAAGATGTCCGCTGCCTTCTTCTGACTGCAGGTGTACTGTCAGATTAGCAAACCTGGTAGAGGTGGAACACATGCGCAGCTGACGGAATGTCACTTTCGTTACCTAATCTGACGGGTCACAGATTCGAAACACCTGCATGCCTGAGCTAAGCGCAGATAGATTCCAGGAAGTAAATGCTACAGGAATCATCTGCCCTTACTTAAGCATAGCTGCCAACAGTCACGATTTTCCCGGGACAATCCCGATTTTGGGACCCTCGTCCCGATTGAAGGCTGTCCCGAATCGGGATTTCCATTAGGAAAATCAGGAATGTTGTTTTTTTTAATTTTTGGAGCAGCTGGCTCCAGCAAAATGGCCGCCGGCGCCGCCGCTAGATCTTCCCCCTAGTGTTCAGTGGAGAGAGGAAGGGGCCTCAATGCATGCAGCCAATGAATCGGCTTCTTTAGCTGCACGGATCGGCCCCTCCCCTCTCCACTGAACACACGGCGCCGGTGTCTTGCCGAGAAAGTTTCCCAGCTATTCAGCTTGGCTATTTCCACCGGCTTGTACTGCGCAAACGTGGTACCTGCGCAGTACAGGGGGGTCCTTACTTGCCGAGGGGAACTTTCTCCGCAGAACACCGGCCGCTCCTGGACGTGGTGGGGGGTGTTATGGGAGGGGAGGGTGTGCACTGAGGGGGGCCTGCACTGATAGAGGGGGGTCTGCACTGAGGGGGGTCTTCACTGAGGGGGTCTGCACTAATAGAGGGGGGGCTGCACTGAGGGGGGTGTGCACTAATAGAGGAGGGCTGCACTAATAGAGGGGGGGCTGCACTGATGGGGGTCTGCACTAATAGAGGGGGGCTGCACTGAGGGGGGTCTGCACTAATAGAGGGGGGAGTGCACTGAGGGGGGTCTGCACTAATAGAGGGGGGCTGCACTGAGGGGGGTCTGCACTAATAGAGGGGGGGCTGCACTAAGGAGGTCTGCACTAATAGAGGGGGTCTGCACTGAGGGGGGTCTGCACTAATAGAGGGGGGCTGCACTGAAGGGGGTCTGCGCTAATAGAGGTTGGCTGCACTAATAGAGGGGGGGCTGCACTGAGGGGGGTCTGCACTAATAGAGGGGGGTCTGCAATGAGGGGGTCTGCACTGATGGAGGGGGATCTGCACTGATGGAGGGGGGTCTGCACTGAGGGGGTCTGCACTGATGGAGGTGGTCTGCACTAATAGAGGGCGTCTGCGCTAATAGAGGGGGGCTGCACTGAGGGGGTTCTGCTCTAATAGAGGGGGGCTGCACTGAGGGGAGTCTGCACTAATAGAGGGGGGTCTCCACTGAGGGGGGTCTGCACTAATAGAGGGGGTCTCCACTGAGGGGGTGCTGCACCAATAGAGGGGGGGCTGCACTGAGGGGGGTCTGCACTAATAGAGGTGGGCTGCACTGAGGGGGGTCTGCACTAATAGAGGGGGGCTGCACTGACGGGGGTCTGCACTAATAGAGGGGGGTCTGCACTGATGCAGGGGGATCTGCACTGATGGAGGGGGGTCTACACTGAGCGGGGTCTGCACTGAGGGGGTCTGCACTGATGGAGGGGATCTGCACTGAGGAGGTCTGCACTGATGGAGGGGGGTCTGCACTGAGGGGGTCTGCACTGAGGGGGTCTGCACTGATGGAGGGGGGTCTGCACTGAGGGGGTCTATACTGACTCTGCTGAGGCACCTGATGCAAGGACAGACTGTGCTGGGGCACCTGATGCAAGGAGGGACTCTGCCGGGGGCACCTGATACGAGGACAGACTCTGCTAGGGGCACCTGATGCAAGGATGGACTCTGCTGGTGGCAGGCGACGTGGCTAGTGACACGCTCACAGATCCCACTGATTTGGCATTATGGTGAGTTGAATGATTTAATTTTATAATACAATGTAATTATAGAAATAATGCACTTCAATTATCCTGACACCATAACAATCATGGTGCCGGGATGATTGAAGCATTAACACCAGGTGTTTGGAGTATCTTTATCTGCTGATTGTTAAACTTTCTAGAATACACATATTTCTATTGTTGTGTAGGATCTGGGGCTGCTGTCCCGTCATTCCTCTCTCCCCCTTTCCCTCTCCCCCTTTCCCTCTCCATCCCTCATTCATCTCAGACTCTAACCACACCCTCTTTGAGCCATGCCCATTTAAGCCACACCCACTATTTCACGTAAATTACGCCCGTTTTTCACCACGACACGCTTTGCCCGCCGCACTTGTATTTTTTCTTGCTAAGCCACGCCTACAAATGAATGCCCCACCCCCTAATTATTGTACGGTTCCTCCTACAGCCAAAAAAGTGTCCCACATATTTTTTTTGCAATGTTGGCAACTATGTGTGTGCACCCCTTCAGTTGGCCATTGGATTGCCTAGCTGATACCCTTGATAGGCAGTCCAAAGTTTAAAGAAAGGAGTGTGAGGCACTGTCAGTCTAAAAGGGAAGCATTGTTACTAGCAGGATCCCATGACAAGAAACTTTCCAGATTCACAAAAACACGCCTCCTGCATGTATCCTTACCTGTCAAATGTCTCCCCTCTGTCTGTTATGAGACCCAAAAAACTGCAGATTCTGTGGGTGGGTCTGTTGTCTGGAGCGCGGTGGGTGGAGTGGTGATGTCAGTGGACTCCCCGCCCACCTCTACACTCTCCTTGTCAACATGCATTTTCTCCTGTGTATTTCTGAATTTCTGCTATGATCACTAACATCCAGTCAAAACCCAGAAAAGTCACCACATGACTTCAGCATGCCCAATCACACTGAGGTTTGGAGAAGCCAATCCTGGGAGAGCTGGAGAAGAAAGGAGGAGGGGATCTGAAGTACACAGAATGCCTCTCTCAGGCTCCTGCATGAGATATGTAAATCACCCGTCACTCACAGCAAGGGGGAAGAACAGACTCCTATTTCTCTGTGTGTCAGTTTTTATCTCAATGAAAAAAGATCAGAGGATTGCTGAGAGCTGGATTAACTCTTCGTGGCAAGACTGGGTACAAATGACATGAAATCCTATACTGTACAAGGTGCAAGCCTTAATTTAAAAAAAAGAAATCGTGTTTACATCCACTTTAAAGCTTGACTTATTGGGTATCTATTCACTCATCACAACCTTATATTTTATATTTTACAGAAAAAAAAATGTGACCAAAGTTAACATCCGTGTATTATTACATAAAATTTGCATTTGATAAACTTGTGCACTAATATCTTTTGCAAAAAAAAGAAAACACAAAACAAATCTCACCTACCACCATTTTATTCTACAGGATCTTTTCTTTAAAAAAATATACTGTTTTGGGGTTTAAGTAGTCTTCAAACCTAAAATGTGCATTTTAATGTGTGTGTGTAAAACCAGAAAAAATAGCTCTAGTAGTAGACATGTGCATTCGTTTTCATCCGAATTTCAGGTATTTTCGTTATCGTTTTAACAAACGATAACGAAAGTGCAGAATCCGAAAAACGAAAGATCCGACATAAACAAATGCTTTATTTTAGTTTTCGTTGCTACAACAGTTCGATATAGATAGGAGATTCAACATGATGATGACAATAACAATCTGTGTCCATCAAACCTGTGGTGGAATGTGCCACTCATGCAGGTCATAGAGCCAGTGTCTGGATTTAAATTTGGGGCCTTTCCAACCTTACTATACAAATGGAAACAGACCAGAATAACCCTAACTTTACTGTCATAAGAAATGTATATTCATCGAGGTCATTTTAAAATGACTTTTGTTCTATTTATTCAATACAGTGCTACATGTTCTGAACTGCTGAGCTATAATTCTCCTTTAATATTTGGATACCCATCCAAACTGAAGAGTTCAATGGTTCTCAAGAAAAAGTCTTGTTAAATAGAACTATTCCCCATATATATACTGAAGTCTGAGGCTGTGGAACTCGGTGTAAGTGGAACTGGTATAAGTGGGAGTTAAAAACCAGAGTTAGAGGAACAAGTCTTGCTTGTTGTTTGCTGGGTTTGTGGGGTTGCATTTTTTGGTGCTTTTCCTTTTAGTTTTTCATTTGCCTTTTTCTGTCACTTTTTAAATAGCTTTTTTTTTTTTCCCCTCTGGCTCCTTCAGTCTATCAACTAAGGGGGGTGGTTAATTGCTCACAGGTGTTTTCATGTATTCATGGCACACTGGGAGGAAGACGCCATCTATAAAAATACGCCCCCGGAACTTGTCTGTTACCAAAGATATATTGATGACATTATTATGTCATCAATATACGGGGGATAGGACCAATCTTGATTTGTTTATGCAGAAATTGGATAGGAATACCAGGAACATAGTCCTGTCTTGGAACATCAGTACCAAATGGATTGTCTTCCTGGATTTGGATATTTCTATGGAGGGGAATCGATTTAAGCTGATGAATCATTTCAAGCCAACCGATCGCAATGCCTCTAGGAAGCTGCCACCACTCTCAGTGGCTGTGCAACATCCCGAAGGGACAATTCGTGCGCATTAGGCAAAATTGTTCACTAGAGAGTGATTACATCTCACAATCACAGGTTCTGTCGGCCCGCTTTATTCAAAAGGGGTATGACAGGACCAGTATTGATAGAGATATTGAAAGTGTCTGGATGCTTGATAGAAACACGTTGGTGTCTAATTGCCCTAAAATTCAACAGGATACATCAGAGAATATTAAAATGGTTCTTTATTTCAATGTTCAATATAAACAATTTGAAAGAGTGGTTCGCAAACATTGGCCTATTCTCATGCGGGATAAGGTGCTTGGTCCAGCTCTTCCTCAGTTTCCCCAGTTTGTCTATAAAAAGGCCCCTTCTTTGAGAGATAAGTTGGCTCCTGGGGTTATTGATCCACCAGTCCTGTTTGAGAATAGGATATTTAATATACTGACAGGATTCTATGCCTGTGGACAATGTCCACCATGTAAACAGGCTAAAAGTAATATTAAAAAAATGTAAGGAGTTTGTTGCCACAGCAACCAAGAAAGTTTACAAAATAAAGGATTTCATCACATGTTCCACTACAGGGGTAGTGTACATGATGGAGTGTGAATGTGGCCTCCAATATGTAGGGAGAACATCTAGACCTTTACATATTAGAATAGGAGAACATGTGAATAATATTAAAAAAGGTTTGGTCACTCACAACGTTTTCAAGCATTTTCGATTATTCCATGCTCGAAGCCCCGCCAAATTAAAATTCTGGGGGGTTGAAAAAGTGACCCCCCCATTGGAGGGGGGGGACTTTATTCGACAATTGAGCCGCCGTGAGTCGTTTTGGGTTTACGAGACCCAAGTGGGGGTACCCATGGGACTCCATGTCGAATTCGACTTGAATTGTTTCATTTCCGATCGATAAACAATTTGCATGGTGTATCATCTCAGATCGTTAATTACGTGCATGGTATATTTTCCCTCTTGAATATAGATATGTATATTTGTATTTTGTTTATCTTATACATTGAGATTTGGAATAGATGTTATGCTCATGGTATGGCTGGCAGGTGGCTGCAGTGATGTTGTTTTTTATATAGTATATGGGGAATTTTCCATATGCTGCTTATTAAATTTTATTTTTATTTTAACCTTTTTATTTGAAATCCCCCTCTTCCTTCTTAGCCTATTATATGCAGGTGTGGTGATCGGTATAAGCATTTTTTAGTTTGTGGTCAGGTAGCAGCCATACAAACAGTGGCATATAGTTGTGACATTTAAATTTCACAAAGCAGGCTGTGTGAGGGTTACTACCATGTTGAGCTGATCACCATAGCAATGGCTTGAGGAGGAGGCTTGGTTATGAGGGGCAGAGTTCTATAGTTGTTTGTGTTCCAGCTTCTGCTAATAACATGAGTGTAAGGTCACATGACCATAGTTTTATGCTAATAGGGGTTTTATTTCCTGATCGTAGGGTCACATGACCGGGTGTCATGATGTAGATGCCTTGGTTGCTATAGTGACCTATAAGCTTGGGCAGGAAGTAATCCCCTTGACCCCATAGTGGCCGGAGCTGATTGGATGGTGCCCATGGGAGGTTTTTTATCACACAGGAAACAGTTATTGGGGCTCTCTCTCTCTCTCTCTCTCTCTCTCTATATATATATATATATATATATATATATATATATATATATAGATCTGATGTCTTGGATTCCACTAATACTCTGCAGTGGAATGGGTGACCTGTTATGCTCTGCAGTGGGATGGGTGACCTGTAATGCTCTGCAGTGGGATCGGTGATATGTAATGCTCTGCAGTGGGATGGGTGATACATAATGCTCTGCAGTGGGTTGGGTGACATGTAATGCTCTGCAGTGGGATGGGTGATATGTAATGCTCTGCAGTGGGATGGGTGATATGTAATGCTCTGCAGTGGGATGGGTGACACGTAATGCTCTGCAGTGGGATGGGTGACACGTAATGCTCTGCAGTGGGTTGGTTGACATGTAATGCTCTGCAGTGGGTTGGGTGACACGTAATGCTCTGCAGTGGGATGGATGACATGTAATGCTCTGCAGTGGGATAGGTGACACGTAATGCTCTGCAGTGGGATGGGTGACACTTAATGCTCTGCAGTGGGATGGATGACATGTAATGCTCTGCAGTGGGATAGGTGACACGTAATGCTCTGCAGTGGGATGGGTGACACTTAATGCTCTGTAGTGGGATGGGTGACACGTAATGCTCTGCAGTGGGATGGGTGACACGTAATGCTCTGCAGTGTGTTGGGTGATATGTAATGCTCTGTAGTGGGATGGGTTACACGTAATGCTCTGCAGTGTGTTGGGTGATATGTAATGCTCTGTAGTGGGATGGGTTACACGTAATGCTCTGAAGTGGGATGGGTGACACGTAATGCTCTGCAGTGGGATGGGTGACACGTAATGCTCTGCAGTGGGATGGGTGACATGTAATGCTCTGCAGTGGGATGGGTGATATGTAATGCTCTGTAGTGGGATGGGTGACATGTAATGCTCTGTAGTGGGATGGGTGACATGTAATGCTCTGCAGTGGGATGGGTGACATGTAATGCTCTGCAGTGGGGTGTGTGATATGTAATGCTCTGCAGTGGGATGGATGACATGTAATGCTCTGCAGTGGGATAGGTGACACGTAATGCTCTGCAGTGGGATGGGTGACACGTAATGCTCTGTAGTGGGATGGGTGACATGTAATGCTCTGTAGTGGGATGGGTGACACGTAATGCTCTGCAGTGGGATGGGTGACACGTAATGCTCTGCAGTGGGATGGGTGACACGTAATGCTCTGCAGTGTGTTGGGTGATATGTAATGCTCTGTAGTGGGATGGGTTGCACGTAATGCTCTGCAGTGGGATGGGTGACATGTAATGCTCTGCAGTGGGATGGGTGACACATAATGCTCTGCAGTGGGATGGGTGACACATAATGCTCTGCAGTGTGTTGGGTGATATGTAATGCTCTGTAGTGGGATGGGTGACATGTAATGCTCTGCAGTGGGATGGGTGACACAGAATCTACCGGGGGCGCTGTCACTCATAGAGAGGAGGCGGGGCAGAGGCGGGGCCCCAATCAGATGACAATGGAGGCGGAGCTGTAGCGGTGATCTGTTGTGCGGTGCAGCCAGTGTGTCACCGCAGGCTTGTAGTACAATAGATGGGAGCGCGCATGCGCGGGTGCCCCTATCAGATCAGTGCTGTGAAGGGGCACCGGTCACACAACAACACAGGAAGTGGGCAATACTGAGCAGAAATGACGCCATTTAGAAGAGGAAAAGAACACAAAGATTACTATTACTGGAATTCTATATTTAAGGATCAGAAACAGAAAATAAAAGCTGAGAGTTCATATGACTTTACTCTGATATCATTCCATTCCGGACATTCTCTTCATATCCAGATCCGTGTATTACCTGAGAGGGGGAGGGGCTCCCACACAACATCTTCTTATCTTCTTCTGAATATAGATACTTTCCAGCCTCCAGGCCTTCATAGAAGAATAAAATGAGAGTGTTAGAGGAGGAAATGTTGCTGTGATGATGGAGGGGGGAGGGGCTCATACTGTGCTCTGTAAGAAATGATGGAAAAGTGAGGGGCCCTCACCATGGCAGGGGCCACACACTCATGTCCATCCAACCATTGGGATAGCAGACTGTATGACTGGTGTGCTGGGCTGTCATGTGTACAGGCTGAGAACACACATCTGATTGGCTCAGTTATACTGACACATTGGATGGACCTCGGGGGATGGGGGGTTATTTTTCTGTAAAGGTAAAACCTTGTGGAAGATTGCAGGACCTGACTAAGATTATTATTGGTGGATCTGATTTTCCCCATCCCCCATCTGTAATGATAAAACTTGGGATGAGGAATAAATTCTCCATCATCTGGGAAATCTGTGACTGGCCCTGGAAATCTCAATCATCTCTCTCATTATCTGTAGAACTACAGAGACCTCCAATGGGTTCTACAGAAATTGTATAGAATGTTTGTCACCTGTCCTTCCTTTTTCATTACAGTGCAGCCCGGGTGTCAGAAGACCTCCCAACAATGTCCCACCTCCATCATCTCATCACCATCCAATGTTGTCAACATTTTACTATTCACATTCTAAGACTTAGTATGTGTGTTACAGATCTTACCAACTATACACAGTGAAGCCGGCATTCCGGAGGACCGCACAGCATCGTCTCACTTCTGACACCGACATCTTCTCATCACCATCCAATGTTATCACCAGATGGGTCAGAGTTCGGTTTGTGGAGATAACGGAGCAAAGATCATCACAGCACCGTAATGTCCCTTTACAGATGATAATCCTGGAGGGAGAAGCAGGAAAGAGGTGAAAT
The DNA here is from genome assembly GCA_037953035.1 of Aquarana catesbeiana. Lineage (NCBI taxonomy): Eukaryota > Metazoa > Chordata > Amphibia > Anura > Ranidae > Aquarana > Aquarana catesbeiana. Next base: position 1,329,579 of record JBBHAA010001354.1, on the reverse strand, counting down.
GTTCTTCCAGGGAGGGGCAGAAGTAGACACATCCAATGAATAATCAGTGGTCGGGGTCTTAGAGAATGAAATGTTTTTCCAGGGAGGGGCAGAAGTAGACACATCCAATGACATTTATATATATTTTATATGTAATATTGAAATCTTCCCTCCCGGGGGGGCGGAGCTCGTCATTTCCACTCTGCAATGCCTCCTGGGAGATTTGTGTCATTGATCGGCATACCATACCGTTTTTTGCAAACCGGAAATGATGTCATGCAAGGCAGCGGCCATTTATAAAGAGCATATCCAGGCTTTTGTTACCATGGTGACAAAAGCTTCTTATACACAGTGATGGGCGGTGGGGGAGGGGCTGGAACATCTCACCTCTAAATACATACAGAGCCCGGGGGGGAGGGGACACACCATTACTATTCATTTATAATACAGGAATAGGAGGGGGCAATTTTGATGGGGCAATTTTGATAATGCAATAGGATGGGGCAATTTTGGGGTAATAAGATGGGTGCAGCTTTCATGGGACAGTTTTGATGGGGCAATTTGATGAGGGCAAGTTTGATGAGGGCAATAGGATGGGACATTTTTTGATGAGGGCAAGTTTGATGAGGGCAATAGGATGGGACATTTTTTTTTTTTAACATAAAGTTTATTTATTTATCTCAAACAAACAACATACAATGCAAGTTACATTAGCTCAAGACAGATATTGTACAATGATCATCCATAGCATATCGACTTAATAGGTACACTGCAGATAAAATAGTTCAACCTCACAGTTAATGGCAAGAGTAGAGTTGTAAGCTTCAAATCTAGGTCGCTATAAAAGCCCCCGTGAGGGGGGAGGAAAGGTAGGGGGGGTCAGGGGGGGGGAGGCCCGGGTAAGAATACCCAGCAGGGGTCCTCCAAGTTTAGTTATATATTGACCTTGTATTGGGGATGCCTTATCCGGGGCTGAATTACTTAAAGTGGAGTTCCACCCAAAAGTGGAACTTCCACTCATCAGATTCCTCCCCCCCTCTGGTGACACAGTTGGCACCTTTCAGGGGGGAGGGGGGTACAGATACCTGTATATTACAGGTATCTGTACCCACTTCCGGCATAGATAGCCGCAGAATCTGCGGTTATTTACGCCACTTCCTGCTCCCTCCCCGCTGCCTGCTGGGAAACACACGGGTCCCAGAGGCAGCAGGGACCATCCGTATTGCGCTGCGAGACTCGCGCATGTGCAGTAGGGAACCGGGAAGTGAAGCCGCACGGCTTCACTTACTGATTCCCTTACCGAAGATGGAGGCGGCAGCACCCGAGGATGGAGAGACGCTTCGGCCTCGGGTGCCGACATCACGGGCGCCCTGGACAGGTAAGTGTCCATGTTTTAAAAGTCAGCAGCTGCAGTATTTGTAGCTGCTGACTTTTAAAAAAAAAAAATTTCGGTGGCGCTCCGCTTTAAAGCAGGGATGATTGGACAGCCAAGAGTGTAAGTTAGAGTACTTAGTTTATCTATGGAATAGTCAGGTGTTGGGCCGCCACCCAACCTGCCCAGACTCTATCAAACTTTTTCGGGCAGTTCCTTCCCATATACGTTAGTTTATACAGGGGGAGGGCTGCATTGATGAGAGAGCGCCATAGTTGTTTAGTGGGTGATTGAGGCTGATTCCATTTAAGGAGAATCGCCTTTCTGGCATACATTGCAGTGTAAAAAACAAACAATTTTTTCCTTTTGGGGGCCTCCAGAGAGTCACATATGCCCAACAAGAGGGGGAGAGGGCTGTAAGGGACCCTGACTTTGCCCACCAAGTTAATATCGTCCAGGACTGTCTTCCAAAAAACGACTATCCTTGGACATGTCCACACAATATGATAAAAGTCTGCATCATCTGAGCCACATCTGGGACAGGTGGCTGTTCTATTTGTATAAATTTTTGCAAGGCGCGATGGGGAGTAATAAGCCCGGTGTAGAAATTTTAATTGGGTAAATCTATCCCTAGATGAAATTGTCAGAGTAAGGTACTGCTGCACCCCCTCCTCCCAGTCATCTTCAGTCAGGTCAGGGATGTCACGCTGCCAGGTTGTCAGCAATTGAGAGACTCTAGACGTGTCCAACAGGGTAAGTTTGTTGTAAATAGACAAAAGTAGTCTAGTGCCTTCAGGTGCACGAAGTTCAGTCTCTAAATCTGACATCTGCAGAATTATCGGGCTGGGGAACTGGGAGCGAAATGCATGTCTTATCTGGAGAAACCTAAAAAATATCCGGTTTGGGAGGCCCTTTCTACTTTTCAGATCATCGAACATTGTCAGTTGTCCCTGCGATACAATATCACCAAGAGCAACTATTCCGTATCTAGCCCATATGACGGGATCCGGGATTGACTGAAAATGACTCAACCGCGGGTTACCCCAAAGAGGTGTCACAGGGGACCACGTATTTTGTTTCTCTAGTTTCACTTTCACTGTATCCCACACCTTAATAGTCGTTTTCATGGGGACCGATATTTTGGGATTGGATCGGGGCCCTCTATGTATGAGATTCCGTAGTTCCGAGTAGGAACCAAGTAACGCAGCCTCTACATCAGATGCCAGATTAGAGGGCTCCTCCGCGAGCCACCACTTTAACGTTACCAGAACTGCCGCCCAATAATATTTTAGGAAACACGAGAGTGCCAGGCCTCCCAGCGTAATCGGCAGTTGTAGTGTTGTTTTTGCAATTCTAGGGGCCTTTCCATTCCATACAAAGGAGATGACTAAACTGTCCAACTCGGCAAAGAAGGAAAGAGGTATGGGTACAGGAGTTTGTCTGAACAAATAGGTGAATTTGGGCAGGATAGACATCTTAATTAGGTTTACGCGGCCCACTGGACTAAGGGGAAGGGATTTCCAGGAAGAAAACTGACGGGTCACTCGAGAGATCACCGGGGTCAGATTCAGGCCAATGAACTGACGAAGGTCTCTGTGTATCTCTACGCCAAGGTATCTGAACTGTAAAACCCGGCAGAGCTGTGCATCCAGATGCAAAGGAGCAACCCCAGAGTGCAGTGGGAACAAAACTGATTTTCCCCAATTAATACATATTCCTGAGTATCGCCCACATCTATCTATAACCTGAAGCGCTTGTGTCAATGATTGTCCGTCGTCTTTAAGATATAACAAGGTGTCACCCGCATACAATGACACCTTTTCCTGTAATGGACCTATATGGATACCCTGTATTTGTGAGGTGGACCTAATAAGGATAGCCATGGGCTCTATCGCCAGTGCAAAGAGCCCTGGGGATAACGGGCATCCCTGCCTTGTTCCCCTACGAAGGGGGAAAGACGGAGAGAGGACCGCTCCAGTACGTATCCTGGCCGTCGGGGACCTGTACACTGCCTCAACCCAGGAGATGAAGACGGGACCAAATCCAAATCTTCGGAGGACTTCCCAAAGATATTTCCATTCCACAGAATCAAAAGCTTTTTCTGCATCTAGGGAGGCCACTACCGCTTGGTCAATGTCTCCACTTCCCGAGGCCAAGACAGCATACAGTCTCCGGAGGTTAATGTCAGTGCCCTTTCCCGGCATGAACCCCGATTGATCTTCGTGCACCAATGTCAGTATTACCTCATTGAGACATCTGGCGAGTACTTTAGTTAAAATTTTTGCATCAGAGTTCAACAGGGAAATGGGCCTATAGGATGAACACAGTTGGGGATCTTTCCCTGGTTTGGGCACTACTACTATGATTGCTTGTGCCATAGAAGAGGGGAGAACTCCCTCCCTTAGCATTTTAACTAACATGTTGTGTATTCTTGAAGCCATTTCTTCAGCATATTGCTGATAAAACTCAGGAGGGAGTCCATCCGCCCCAGGAGTTTTACCCAGTTGTAGCGAGCCCAGGGCTATTTGGACCTCCTCTAATGTGATTGGACTATCCAGGGACTGCCTTGCCTCCGGGGTCAGAGTAGGAAATTCCACATCATCCAAGAACTCAGATAGCTCTTCTTCAGAGTATCCTGCTCTTGATGAGTATAAATTGGAGTAGAATTCCATAAAGCATGTGTTTATATCTGATGGGTCTGTCTTTATTGATCCGTCAGTCGCCTCAATTCTCGCTATAGTGGGGGTCGTGGATTGTTCTTTGGCAAGCCAGGCTAACTGTCTCCCCGTCTTCTCCCCCTGTTCAAATATTTTTTGTGATTGAACTAACTGTCTTTTATTTACTTTGGCCACCCTAAGAAGCATAACCTCCCTATACGCTGCTTTCATGTCCTGTCCTGTGATGGGTTAGCCGTGAGGGCAAAGTCAGATTCAAGAGTCTGAGCCTTGGCCTCCACTTCCTCCAGTATAAGCTGGTTGTTTTTATGTTCCGTAGCATAAGAAGACATATAGCATCCTCTGATATAGGCCTTAAATGCATCCCAGTCATTACCCGGCGAAGTTGAGCCAGCATTTATCAACCAGTATTGTCTAATCAAGGTGGCCATCTCAAACTCTATAGTTGGGTGATTTATCCAAAATCTAGACAAACGCCAGATTCTGTCAGCAGGGGGTGTCGCCGTTTGTATAATACAGAACATCGGCGAATGATCCGATATTCCTCTGGGGAGGATCTTGGTCTCTCTAATCTTAGGCAAAAGTGGAGTGGGGGTACCTTTGGGAGGTAGTGAGAAGGTTCGGGTTCGGTCCCAAATTTCTCCACTGGTTGAGAATATTGTATAGAGCCCCTAGGGCTAGGATACGAATAAATAACGCTCTATCGGATTATTTTCTCCTTCAAAGGAGTACCCGTCAAGGGTGTCCCTTATCACCCAGCTTATTTGCTCTGGCGCTGGAGCCGCTGGCGGTCCTGATCAGGAATTCGGATCGGATAGTTGGCCTACGGGTTGGCCCTTTGGAGGAGAAAATATCCTTATATGCGGACGACACTTTACTGTACCTGCAGGATGCGGATTCATCATTGGAGGCGGCCCTTGCAGCCTTCGATGATTTTGGGAAATTCTCAGGAATCCGAATTAATTGGACGAAATCTGCCTTGTTCCCCCTGGATGTACAGGCCAGGGTGAAAGGGACACGTACTCCCTTACAATGGGTGGAGGAATTCACTTATTTAGGAATAAGGATATCGAGGGATTTGGGCTCCTTCCGACGTCTTAACCTCCAGCCAGTTGTTCAGCGCCTTAGAGATCACTGCTCACGATGGGCTAAACTCCCGCTTAATCTTCTGGGCCGCATTAATATTTTGAAGATGATTTATCTTCCTAAATTCACATATCTCTTCAGAAATTGCCCCGTATGGCTACCTCTGTCCTTTTTTAAGGAGATAGATAGTTGCATTGGCTCCTTTCTATGGAAGGGTACATCCCCTCGGCTGGCGAGACAGACTCTCCAGCTCCCTGTGAGTTGTGGAGGCCTGGCCCTGCCCAATCTATCGGTGTATTACTGGGCGGCAGTGCTGGTTACAGTGAGATGGTGGTATCAGCAGTCTAGAGCCAATGCGGCGGTGTGCTTGGAGGCGGCCATAGTAGGGTCTCTCATGGAGCTGAGCAACTTGGTGTATAGGGGCCCATTAGCGTATCAGTCACTACCGCCACCAACCGCGGTGACCCTACGGGTGTGGGCTATGGCTAGGAGAAGATTCATAGGCCCTAATCAGAGGTCTCCCTTTTGTCCTCTATGGGGTAATCCTTCTCTTCCTCAGCTCATGTCTATACCGGATCCACAACTCTGGGCCCGCTGTGGAATTAAGATGCTGAGAGATGTGTTCCAGGGGGGGTCTCTTCTCACGTTTCAAGCTCTTATGGGTAAATTCTCCCTTCCAAGTGGGATGCAGTTTAGGTATTTCCAGCTGCGACATGCAATTAGGGCACAGTTCCCACTGCCTCCCAATATTAAAATGGATCCTATCGAGGAATTACTAGCGCAGGAATCCCTTGATAAGATTATGTCTACACTGTACTTCACCCTTATTCAAAAGGAGTCACCCAAAATGGAGGCTCTGTGGAATAAATGGAACGCAGACCTGCCTAGCTTGGATAGAGAGGCCTGGGAGGAATGTTTCGAGGATAGCTCTAGGTTAGTCATCTCATCTAGGGACAGGTTGATTCAGACTAAGTTTTTGCACAGAGTTTACTATACGCCCCAGAGACTGCACGGAATATACCCGCTACGCTCCCCAAATTGTCCAAGGTGTCATTCAGCGGCCGGTACCTTTTTTCACATGTTTTGGACCTGCCCTCGACTATCAAGGTATTGGGCAGAGGTGGGTGAGGCAATTAATATTCGCCTTCAATTGTCTATTGCTGTGACACCGGAGTTGGCCCTACTGGGCATTCAGGACGATGAGCAGAGACCAAGATACACTAAGATACTGATATCATTATTGTTTTTCTATGCTAAAAAAGAAATTTTGCTGAAATGGACTTCGCATTTGCCCCCCACGATACGATCGTGGGAGGATTCTGTGAATTCAGTTTTACCGCTGTATAAGCTGACATACATGAGCAGAGGGTGCCCTAAGAAGTATGAGCGGATTTGGAGGCCATGGACAGACCCCACATATAGTATAGATCCCGGCTGATGTGGCTGGCAATTGTGGTAGTCGCTCTCGGGAAAGGCTAGGTGTGCTCCTTCCCCTTCCCCCCCCCCCACCCCCTTATCCTCCCCCCCCCTTCCCTCCCCCCACTACCTTCCCCTTCCCCCCTCCCCTCTGCCTCTTCTTTTCGTTAGGAATGAAGGGAATTAATGTATGGCTAATGGGCTACACAGATTGCATACTATTTTGTGTCATTGCACTCCTATGATTATTCCTCTGTATGATTCTGAGAATATGTATGTACTATTCACACTGTTGTTTCGCACCAAATTCATGTAATTTTTCCATCTTTACAAATAAAGACCAACCTTGTTGTTTAATCTTAGGCAAAAGGCTGCCACTGGCATAGATGAGATCAATGCGGGATAGCGTATTGTGTGAAAGGGAGCAGCATGTGTATGAACGTTCACTAGGATATCTCCACACATCCTCAAAACCAAATATACCCACCCATCTGGATAGGGAAGAGTCTGTGGCTGGGTCAGGTGTGAGTCTATCACGGGACGGATCCGGCGCTATATTGAAATCCCCTGCCAGAAGGACATTATCTATGGGATATTGAGCTAGGAGGGGGATAAGGTTATGGATTAGGGACATGTCAGCCGGAGGTGGTAAGTAAATGCCCACCACTACCATCTCAACTGTATCAATAATTGCATGAATTAGTACATACCTACCCCCAGGGTCCAGCTTAACATCCAGCAACTCAAATTGAAGGGACTTATGAGTCAAAATACTGACCCCACGTGAGTAGCCAAAGTGGGTGGCATGAAAATGCCGCCCCACCCAGGGGCGTTTGAGACTCATAATCTTACTCCCCACTATGTGTGTTTCTTACAATATGCAGATGTGGGGGTTGTATTTCTTAATATAATCAAACACTAGGGAATGCCCAGTCCCCGGACATTCCAGGAAAGAATTCTCAGGGGGGCCATAGCATGGGAAGATATAAATATGTAAGGATGAAGTTACGGTCAGCTGGACCCTGGGAGGCCGGCATCATCATCAATACACTGTACCTATGGGTCCGCCATGGATCCGGGCAGGGTCGTGTCAGGGCCCAAATCCACAGCACCCTTGGATAACATACATTGTCACACATCTGTCTCATATAGTAAAAATTAACACTATAAACCAAGAAAAAACAAAAACCCAAGCCCCTCCCACCCCGCACAACCGCTGTGGAACTCGGCGTGCCTAGACCCAAAACAAAACCCATTAAGTTCTAGGAAAGTCTCCCACAAGACAGAGAGACAACCCCAAGAACAGCACCAAACAACACAGGGGCGGTCAGAGTTCGGTGCAGTCCAGAGATATCCGTCCATATCCTGAGGATAAAAGAAGCATAATAGGAATCCATGTAACTTGTAAACTAGAAAAGTAAACTTGATAATATGAAAAGAAAAAACACCTAGCCGCAGCTAGGGGCACACATTTTTGGTCAGCCTTCTAACACAAAACCCCCACAGACCTGCCCATGAGGCCCCGGGGGAATAATGCTCTTCTCCATTGGTCTCCATTTCCTTCAGGCAACAAAATATGGTGTGTCTGTGCTGCCATAGTGTTCTTTTACATGAAGGTGGTTAAGGATAAAGCCTCCAAGTAAAGCTCCATGGTGAAGGAAGCGGGAAACAGCAAGGGAACCATCCATCACCCAGCCCCTCCAACCCCAACAGGCATATTTTAGTGAATTATAACCATGAACATGGGGGGGAGAGGGCTGCATTGAAGCTGTGTGAGCAGCAATATGAACCAAAGTCATGATCTAGATAAATGTTGAAGGTGACAGGGCTATTTTAGCAAGAAAGTTACTTCTAAGGCACTAGGCCAAAACGCTGGAGAGATACACAAGCATTTCTGTAAGGGCTACTCCTGCCCTCCTCGATCTTGGAGTAGGGTGTCCAACCAACGGGAAGCCTCCTCCGGTGAGGTGAAGTATCGAGAGGATTCTCCATCAATTACTCTAAGGCGAGCCGGGAACAACATGTTATACTTTAGTCCTTTCAGGCGTAGCTGTGCCTTGACGTGGTCAAAGGTTCTGCGGAGCCGCTGGGTGTCGACAGAATAGTCTGGGAACATCATAATCTTGGTGTTTTCGTAGCGAAGCTCCGGAATCTTCCGGGCCTCCCGTAGGGCCAAGTCTCTGTCACGAAAATTCAGCAATCAAAAGATTAGGGTACGTGGTGGGGCCCCAGGTGGGCCTTGCACAAGAGGCATCCTGTGCGCTCGTTCCACCACGATATGCGGGGAGAATGGGGCTTGTGGAAGTAGGGTGCGGAGCAAAGTCTCTGTGAAAGCCGTGGGATCCTGACCTTTAGCACCCTCCGGGAGGCCCACCAGCCGCAAATTGTTTCTGCGACTACGGTTCTCACTGTCCTCAGCCCACGATTCAAGGATCTTTACCTTGGCTTGTAGGGTATGGATAGAGGCCCAGTTGTCTCGAACGGCATCCTCCGAGTCACCAATACGTCGCTCTGCTTCAGTCATGCGGTCTCGCATCTTGTCCATATCTCTGCGCATGAGACCAAATTCCATTTGCAGAGTGTCTATTTTGGCCATTAGGATGTTCTGGCAGCCAGAAATAGCCAGCATAAGAGCTTGGAAGCGGTCCTCCTCCGACCCCGGATCCGCAGGGACGGTCTGAGACACCATGTTCGCGTAGCTAGTCACGCCCACTGGGGCTTGTGAATTCCATTGTGAAGAAGCTTTAGGGGTATGCCCACCTGACTTTGCGGAGTTAGATCTGCCTCTTCTCATGCCCAAGTGCCCTCTCCTGCTGGATGGGGTAAACTCTGGTGTGGGGCAGCACAGTGCAAGGGTTCAGGCTGGTAATTTTGCAACTATACACACCCCCAATGTCCAGTACCTTACTGTATATGTTCTAGGCTGTTCTTTAGGTCACAGCTGTAGGTCTCTACAACGACATCTCAGTGATCTTTGGGTGTAGCCCCTTCAAAGGCACTGCATAAGTCTCAGGCTGGGTGGTGGCTCCCCCTTTGTGGACTGCGGCAGGGATTGATGCTTTGTTAAAGGCCGCAAGATGGCGACCGGCAGCCTGTGAAGCCAACCCCTGTGGGATAATCTGTGTCCCCGTTGGTCCCCCCAGCCCCCGCCACCGCTTACCACTGGTGATGTGGTTGTATGATGTACAGCGACCCTCTTCTCTCCAATCGCGGCACCCGAGGCCGGGGATCGCGGGGGCTCCGTAGGCCTCAAGATGGCGGCTCCCTTCCTGATTGTGGCGCCAGGCGAAGGCCTCCGAGGTGCCGCCTATGTCTCCGTCCGTCTCCCCTAGAGCGCTCCCCCTCCTGCAGCCGGATGGCTCCACTATATGCGTTATAGCGGTCCTCCGCCCGCCGATCGCAGCACCCGAGGCCGGGGATTGTGAGGGCTGCGTAGGCCGCAAGATGGCAGATCGTCTCCGAGATGTGGAGCCAGCCGAGGGCCTAATCCAGCTCCATCATTCGGCCGGCCCCCACAATAACGCCGGGTTCTGCTGCTGATGGTGCCTGGCAGCATTTAGGAGGCTACGATTAAGCAAAACGGAGACTTTTGAAGCAGGATTCCTTCGGATTGCAGAAGGACCGGCGGAGCTCCTCTGGATCGCATCTGCTTCCTACTGCATCTGGATACGCCCCCTGGATGGGACATTTTTATTGGGGCAATATGATGGGGCAATTTTGGGGCAAAAGGATGGGGGCATTTTTGATGGGGCAATTTGATGGGGGTAGTATGATGGGGCAATTTTGATGGGGGCAATAGGATGGGGCAATTTTGATGGGGGCAATAGGATGGGGCAATAGGATGGATGAGGGCAGTTTTAAATTGGGGCAATTAAATGGTGCAGTTTTGATGGGGCAATAGAATAGGACACTTTTGAGGGTGGCAGTAGAATGGGGCTATAGGATGGGGCAGTTTTGATGGGGGCAATATGATGGGCAATTTTGATGGGGGCAATTTTGATGGTATCAGTACAATGGGGCAATTTTGATGGGGCAATTTGTTGGGGCAATTTTGATGGGGAAAATTTGATGGGGAAAATTTGATGGGGGTAATATGGGGCAATTTTGATGGGGGCAGTATGATGGGGCAATAGGATGGGTCAATTGTGATAGGGGCAATTTGATGGGGGCGGTTTTGATGGGGCAATTTTGATAGGGGCAATTTGATGGAGGCAGTATTATGGGTCAGTTTTGATGGGGGCAATTTTGATGGGCGCAGTTTTGATGGGGCAATTTTATGGGATAGTTTTGATGGGGCAGTTTGATGAGGGCAATAGGATGGGGCAGTTTTTATGGGGCAGTTTTTATGGGGCCATTTTGATGGTGGCAGTATGATGGGGCAGTTTTGATAGGGGTAGTTTTGATGGGGCAGTTTTGATGGGGGCAGTTTGGATGGGGGCAATTTTGATGGGGCAATTTTATGGGACAGGTTGATGAGGGCAATTGGATGGGGCAGTTTTGATGGGGCAGTTTTATTGGGGCAATTTATGGAACAGTTTGATGAGGGCAATAGGTTGGGGCAGTTTTGATGGGGCAGTTTTGATGTGGCAATTTCGATGGTGGCAGTAGGATGGGGCAGTTTTGATGTGGCAATTTCGATGGTAGCAGTAGGATGGGGCAGTTATGGTGGGGCAATTTTGAAGGTGGCAGTATAATAGGGCAATTTTGATGGGGCAATAGGATAGGGCAGTTTTGATGGGGCAATTTTGATAGCGGTAATATGATGAGGCAGTTTTGATGGGGGCAATTTGTTGGGGCAATTTTGATGGTGGCAGTATGATGAGGCAATTTTGACGGTGGCAGTATGATGAGGCAATTTTGATGGTGGCAGAATAATTGGCCAATTAGATGGTGCAATAGGATGGTGCAGTTTTGATGGGGCAATTTTGATAGCGGTAATATGATGAGGCAGTTTTGATGGGGGAAATTTTGATGGGGCAATTTTGATGGGGGCAATTTGGTGGGGCAGTTTTGATGGGGCAATTTGGTGGGGCAGTTTCTGCAAAGGGTAATTACTTTTTAAACAATGCTAATTGTAAATATATATATATATATATATATATATATATATATATATATATATATATATGATATGGACATTCTCTGTATTGGTGATTTAAGCACAAGAGACTCCATTTTGTTCTGACTGTTGAAATGTGTTCTGTGATCTTCACCTCACACACAGACACATCTTCTACTAGAAGCTCTCTCTGTCTCTACTCCCCCTCCCCCTTAAAGGTTTTACTTTTACAATTGTTCTATTCTCTAGCTTTTAATAATATATTTCTATTTCTTAGCTTTTAATAACATCTCACACCTCCCCTTTCTTATCTATGTATAAAATAACATGTAATAATACATTTTTGCACGGAACGGACATTTTACACACAGTGATAGAGTCCTGTGAATCTCTTCCTGCAGCTTCACTATTAACTTTTGTTTTAGAGAAAGAATTCCATAATAATATATATATATAGATATAGATAGATATAGATATAGATATAGATATAGATATCTATATCTATATAGATATATCTATATCTGCACAGAAACAAGGGATATCATTTACAATTATCATCTTTTATAAAGTAATTACCTTTTGCAGGAGATTTTTGTATTTCTAGATTTATAATATTTGTAAATGTAGATAAATTTCCTGCTTCCTGGAGGGGGGGGTTTCCATAGCTAAGGGGCGGGAACTTCCTCTGACACTGCTGTTGCTATGGAAACCTGACCTACAACCCATTACACAGCTCGTGCTGCTCTGAGCATGTGCGAGATCTGGAGGTGCATGCTGGGTAACCATGGAATACAGGAAGAGATACAGTCTGGCTTCAGATGCCCACACATGAGATGGTGGCGGCCTGCTGGGACTTACAAAAGTAAGAAAACAATGCTGCAAAAATACAAAGCGGACCTTGGATTACAGCGTACCTTTACTAGAATACTTTTATCATGAGCATTATAGGGGGAGTTTTATCTACAAAGTAACATTTCTCCCGGAGCACCACTTTAAATATACAAGTGCCTTAAAAGTCCACCTTAGGGGTATTTATTTTGTTTCTAACAAGTTTTTGGATGTGGCACTACTGAGAGGAAATCCTCACCGACTCCAATTCTACAATTACTGTATAAAGTTCTTAGTTTTCTGTATAAAGTGTATTAATACCAATTCATTATTCTGCAGCACATTGTTCCAGCACTGAGGTTGTGGTAGTAGCAGACATATATTGTATGTAGTATTTGCTTTGTATTATAATTGTTGTTGTGTAATTATTATTTGGAAGTATCAGGATCAGGTGGTTCGGTGGTTTGTTACATAGTTACACAGCCATATAGTAACACTGGGGTTGTGGTAACACTTAACTCTGTCTGCAGGTAGGTTGTCTGTCTGTGTAATATAGAGCAGAGCTACACTAGTTTGTTATTTAGTGTATAAAATATGTACAAAGATAAAGAATGACAGAAAATACAACAAAGACAAAAGGACAGACACAGTCTGGCTGTGAGAATAAAACAGAAATAAACTTTTTCTGAGGATTATCCTGTGACAGGAACATGTCAGGAACATCCGCTATTCACCGGTTAGACCGGCACCATGGGAATCACCCTGTCCATATCTCAGGATCCTCAATTTATAGATGTGGGAGGAGTTTAGCCATTAGCCAATCAACCCTGGGGGGTGTTCCCTGCCCAGCCCACAAGCCGGTCCTGTGTTCTGAAGGAACCAGAGCTAAATGGGCCATGAATGGTTCTGATGGATGAGGATTGGATTTCCAACACCGGCATGTCAGTCTGATCCCAACAAGACCAATCAGTGCTTGTCTGGTGTGATCAGATTCCATAGAACCATTCTGGGGGTTTCTCCTGGATTCTATCCTCACTACACATACAATGTTATATGTACATGTACCCCAACATGTGTACAATCAGGAGGAATTATTTCCATCTCTCTACAACTTATATTTTATTTTGTATGAGAGATAAAATAGATTCCTCTGATCTCTGATATAAATCAATGTCTGGCAGACAGTTCGGGGTCTTCTCACTGTATCAGCCTCGTCCTCTGCTGGGCTTGTAGATGAAATGACTAGGACTTCTCTTTGAGGCTCAGTGAGGTGACAATTTTATATCTACAAGGATGGGGGGATTTTATTGGCATCTAGGGGTCAATTCTGGTCTAGAGACTTGCTCTGTCCTTCCAGATTCTAATTGAGGACCATCTGTCTATGATTGGTCACTGAATGAAGAGAATACGGAGTCCTGTGAATCTTCTGGTCTGTTTCAGGACCAAATTCAGCCCAAAATTCAGGTAGAAATGGGACCTGAAACGGTGGGTGGAGATGCACCGGACCCCTTGCTGTGAGCCGCTGTGAACTCTGGTGTGAACCCAGCCAAAGTCTGATCTCTGATAGTCAGTGGAGGGGGAGGGGATGAAAGCCAAAACAGGGAGTGACCTGAAGGACTATGATGGGAACTCCCAGTGTAACCGGCCAATCAGAAGTCTGTCTTTGTATAACTTTCATCTAGGTGACATGTCTGGATCCCTCACATAGAAGATTTATACCAGAATCCTGCAGAATATTATATCATTTATAGGATAATTCTCACCACAGCCTCTGCAGAGTACAGCCAGGATGTCTGAGCCCCTCACATAGACGTTTTATTCCAGAGTCTTCCAGATTATTCCTGTATAATTTCAGTCTGGTGAGGGATCGATTATTGATAAGAATGGATCGGAGATCATCCCAGCCGGAGGAAGTCACACCACATCTCTCCAACCTGCAGAGACAAATCCAGACACATGATATTATATTATAAGATGAATATGAGGAATTATTCCCATTTAGTGAAAAGTAACATAACATCACTAGAGCGGAATATCGGGATATACAGAATGTTATACAGAGGAAAGATCTTGTTATTAGGGAAGCTGATAAAGGGGAAGCTGTTGTAGTACTTATGTCTACACAGTATAAGGAATTTCGGCTTCTAAAACCACCCAGGTAGGTTCAGGTAATGCAGGAAGACCTCCGTAGACCCCCAGGCCTGGAGATATCAATAAAGTGACACAGGAGACAGGTTTGCTTGGCCACTTAAAGATATCTAATTTGCAATGCTCAAAAGTACAGTATGTATGCAGTTGAGGGGATGGGAGGAGTTTTACTAAACTTATACATGTCATTGAAATGAAAATAGGTTCAGTTATTATTTACCTATTAGCTGGTGTTATAAGACAAAATCTTGCATCACTTTCACTATAAGAGTATATATGTATTCTTAAACAGATGTTGAGGGAAGGATTTATCTTATCAAGAACAAACATAAGCTAGGACAAACTCCACATTCTAGCTATATTTAAATTTATATGTAACCCTGAGAAGACTTTCTATAGATAAATGCTTAAACATGATGTGGGTTTCAGTTGAAACTCATATTTGAGTTTTCTCAATTTTCCTGTAAAACATAAGATGGTGTCTTAGAATTAAAATAGAGTCCCTCATGATATGTGCTATGTTCTTTACAATCCCCTCTTTGAGACATTATTATATGGCTCACTACCTTTCACAGTTATGTAATTTTTCTTCTATCATAATACATACTGGGATAAATTCTATTTGCAGCAGCAGGATCAGAGGTTCGGGATGTCTTAACAATTATGCACATTATAAGCTTATAACAGGCATATAGGAACAAAACAAAGAGAACAATCATAATTATAGTTATGGCAGCATTTTTTATCCATGCCAAAATTCCTATCCCAGAACTTAGGTTTGCAAAAGGATCCCATGTCTTAGCAATGTTTATAGCTTCATCTTGTAATTTGCTTACTTCTTTCCGGTGTTGTGCAATTATATCATAATAATCTGGTACCTCAATACTTGTGTTATGAAACCAGGTACAACACTCATAATCTTCTGTGTTTTCACATAACCCAGTTAAAGCAGCACTCATGCTTTCTATGGCTAACTCGTGTAGTTCTAATTGTTTTCTAATTGCCCCAGTTTCTATATTTAATTTAGTAATATCATCAGAATTCTTTTCCATTATTTCATCAATGATTCCAGTGTAATTATTCAACCTTTTCATTAAGTCTATTCCCCATCCAGTCCATGAGGAGAACCAAGCCCATGCCATATCTTTTTCAAAAAATAACTCCCTTTTATTGCAGTGTTTGAGGGGGTACCTAGGATGCATGCTAGCTTCAAGGAGGTGTCTCCCCTTGCTATCTCCTACTACTCCCATGATGGGGACTAAGGATGCAAGATAACACCATTCTTGGGGTTCAGTGGGGATCCAAGGGTGACAGATTTTTCCACAACAAATATAAATACTGTCTCCTAGAGCTAAGGATCATTTGTTGAATATTGTCATAATTTCATCAGAAAAACTGGAAAAAGTTAAACTCGACAATAATTGTCCTACTGTGGAAGTGGAACTGGAGTTAAGAAAGTTTATTAGAGTGGTGTTTAGGGCAGGTTCTGAAGTATGAAAGAAAGAGCTTTCAATTGAAGTCATTGAAAAGTTAATATTAGCTTGTTGGCAAACTTCAGCTCCGTTTGTGGAGTTTCCCAACCTAAAACACCAGTCTGGGGAATGACTTCTACCAGTAAGAAAAAAGAAGTCTTGCGAGCCACAATAACCCTATGCCTTACTGCAGAAATAAATGATATGACACAAATTATATACCGAGCAATATATATATATACCCAGCCGCAAACGCAGGTCACGTATTCATAACCGTGCATTAAGTATAGATAAAGAAATGCGCTGCGCTCAGGTATGAGACTATCTATGCATTCACCTTATCAATATAAAGGTGCCTAGCAACTGTGCTTCAAATCCCAAACCAAACCATATACCCAAAAAATAGTGCTAATTATATATCCCATCCAAAGGCACACTGTGCCAAATATTGAAAATATATTGTGCTACTGAATAACACACTCCAAGTGTATTGCGCTTATGGTGAGTGATCTTATTCATGCACAAAAAGCAAATAAATTGTTCATATACTAGTAAATAAATAAAAAACTAATAAACGTGCCTAAAAATTATATCAAAGTGCCATACATACATTCTATCTAAAGTGCAATGTGCTGATACAATCTCCTTATAATCAACAATGATAGGCAAAAAAATACATTTACAAACATGCGCAATAAATATAGCAACTTTTATATACAGACTGCAACAAATCATAGAAGTGATGAGTAGTGAAAAAAGCAAAAATAAATAATATGCAGTTCTAAAGGTGATAATAGTCCTTTAAACGTGAAAAAATCTTCCAGAATTGTGTCACACAGCGATGTGCAGAGGGAAAAGATTCCAAAAGGTGAACTACAGTGCTTAAGGTGCTTCACATGAAAACCAAATCGATGAACCACGGTGCTCAGATGTGCCTTGGTGACCCCCCAAAGTGGTTACGCTCACCTCAGAGCGTGTGACACAGGGTCTAGCTGTGTCCAAACACGCTTTGGAGCCACCCCTGGGCTCAATATCAGGACACCAGAAGATCTCCACCAGGTTCTCTAAGACTCCATAGGCATCAAACCAAAAAGAAAAAGGGACTGCATAGTGTAATATCGCCAAAACTTTTAATATCAATATGCATAAAACAATCCCCACACTAGGGTACTCACATTGTGCGGGTGCTTAATGTGCACCAAACAGTAAAAAGCAGGGTGTAAACCGAGTGCTGCTATCCGACCTGCTGTGGGTTGTTAGAGGTTCCCAGCCCAGCTCAGTGCTACTCGCTCCATCCTGGCCCCTCCCCTACGCGTCTTCGACACAGGGAGTCAACGTGTCTTCATCAGGGGGACTCCCTGTGTTGAAGACGCGTAGGGGAGGGGCCAGGACGGAGCGAGTAGCACTGAGCTGGGCTGGGAACCTCTAACAACCCACAGCAGGTCGGATAGCAGCACTCGGTTTACACCCTGCTTTTTACTGTTTGGTGCACATTAAGCACCCGCACAATGTGAGTACCCCAGTGTGGGGATTGTTTTATGCATATTGATATTAAAAGTTTTGGCGATATTACACTATGCAGTCCCTTTTTCTTTTTGGTTTGATGCCTATGGAGTCTTAGAGAACCTGGTGGAGATCTTCTGGTGTCCTGATATTGAGCCCAGGGGTGGCTCCAAAGCGTGTTTGGACACAGCTAGACCCTGTGTCACACGCTCTGAGGTGAGCGTAACCACTTTGGGGGGTCACCAAGGCACATCTGAGCACCGTGGTTCATCGATTTGGTTTTCATGTGAAGCACCTTAAGCACTGTAGTTCACCTTTTGGAATCTTTTCCCTCTGCACATCGCTGTGTGACACAATTCTGGAAGATTTTTTCACGTTTAAAGGACTATTATCACCTTTAGAACTGCATATTATTTATTTTTGCTTTTTTCACTACTCATCACTTCTATGATTTGTTGCAGTCTGTATATAAAAGTTGCTATATTTATTGCGCATGTTTGTAAATGCATTTTTTTGCCTATCATTGTTGATTATAAGGAGATTGTATCAGCACATTGCACTTTAGATAGAATGTATGTATGGCACTTTGATATAATTTTTAGGCATGTTTATTAGTTTTTTATTTATTTACTAGTATATGAACAATTTATTTGCTTTTTGTGCATGAATAAGATCACTCACCATAAGCGCAATACACTTGGAGTGTGTTATTCAGTAGCACAATATATTTTCAATATTTGGCACAGTGTGCCTTTGGATGGGATATATAATTAGCACTATTTTTTGGGTATATGGTTTGGTTTGGGATTTGAAGCACAGTTGCTAGGCACCTTTATATTGACTTCTACCAGTAATTTGGAAAGTAAGGGTATTATTTGAAAGTGTTTTTTATGACTTCTGTAAGGACGACAGGAGGTGTGCCATTAAGGAGTGGGGTGAAGTTTAGAGGTACTGCCATTAAGGGGATTCTAGCAGTGCTAGGATGGAGTTTACTACATATCCAACATTTTTCAAATCCAGATTTCTGGGCATAGCTATATTTAAACTTCAACAATAACATTTTATCTGTAAAAATTTCTGAGTTTTCATTTCTCTTGTGTCTGTCATGTGTATTATTCTGTTGTAGAGTGTTAGAGGCCCCACAAATACCCTTTATGAGTCCCAAATCTTCAGAATGATAAATACAGTTATCAGCCAAGTTGGCAGGAACACAATCAGGGCAGCCCAGCATAGGAGGCACAAGGCCTTCCCAGAAGTCCGTGGTGAAACAAGCGACGTCATCTTGTTCAGAGTCTTGACCACCTGCTTCACTCAGTGTTCGAGGATTTATATCACCTGCTTCACCTCACTGTGCTTTATCTTTGCCTTGCTTCTTAGGGTCCTGGTTGACCTTCTTTACGCGACTTGCATGAATCCAGGCCTGTTGTCCTTCTACCAAAATAGCTGTGCGGGTGACTGCGATCACTGTGGTTGGGGGTCCGAAGGGATACTCCTGTTTCTTGGTGCGGTTCAATCTCTGGACCACCACGGTGTCACCCACCGGGAAAGGGTGTGTAAGTTCCTGTGAAGAAGAAGGAGAGGTGCGAGCAACATTCCTTTCAACTTTATCCAAAGTTTCAATAAGTTTTTTTACATATTCTTCCTGAATAAGACCTAGGTCCCCTCTTTCTAACATAAGTGGCTGTCTGGCCCATGGGGTGGGGAATGGCCTACCCATTAAGACTTCAAAAGGAGAGTATCCTGTCTTTTTAGAGGGTGTCATTCTTACCTTGGCTAGTACAGCTGGTAGGACCTTCTTCCAATTTGCATACGTACCTCCAGTGGCCTTCCTGATCTTATCTTTAATGGTTCTGTTCATCCTTTCCACTATACCTGAACTCTGGGGGTGGTAAGGAATATGAAACTTCCATTCTATTTTTAGTGTGTTTACCAGGTCTTGACAAACTTTGGCCACAAATGCAGGACCATTGTCAGAGTTGATCTGTAGTGGGCAACCCCATCTTGTGATAATTTCTTGTATCAGAATCCTCACTACTGTTTGTGCATCTTCCTTTGTAGTTACAAACAATTCTATCCATCTTGAGAACATGTCCACTATTATTAGCAAATATTCCTGTCTTTTACCTAGTTTGGGCATGTGTGTAAAATCTATCTGCAGATGAGTGAATGGTGTAGATGGATATATCAGATGTTCGTGTTTTGCTTTGTGAGGGTTGCTAGGGCTATTCCGAATGCATGTGATGCATCTGGAAACATATGCCTTAACGAGAGAGGGAAGACCTGGATTGTAAAAATCCTTATCCAAAAGTTCACATGTGACTTTCCACCCTCTGTGACCTATCCCATGGTATCGTGAAATAAAAATGGGTGCACTGGCTACAGGGATACATGGTCTCCCCTCTTGGCAGACAAGGTCAGTTTTTGGGTTTGTCTGCACACCTATTGAGTTCCATTGCTGGATGTCTTGGTCTGTGGCATATGCTTGGAGATCACGCAATGTTTGATCCAAAAGAGGAATTTCTGGTGAGAGTAATGGCATTTTTATGTTTGCAGGCTGTGTGGATGCTGCTTCTCTTGCTGCTTTGTCAGCTAAGGCGTTGCCTTTGGCTATGTCATTCTGTTGCCCTGTATGTGCCCTACAGTGTAGTATAGCTATGGACCTTGGTAATTGTATAGCTTCTAACAGACTTGTGACAAGCGTGGAATGTGAGATGGATTTACCGTCTGCTGCTATGTAGCCCCGCCTTTTCCATATGACTCCAAAATCATGCGCAACACCGTAAGCGTACTTGGAGTCTGTGTAAATGTTTACATCCTGCCCTTCAAAGAGCTGACAAGCTCGAGTAAGGGCTATAAGTTTTGCAGCTTGTGCTGATTGGAATGGGACAGGGTTTGCTTCCAGTATTTTATCAGGCAGCTGAACAACAGCATACCCTGCATGGTATGTGTTATCATTTGGTCTTGAACAAGACCCATCCACAAAGACATTCTGTGCTCCAGGGAGAGCAGTTGAAGACATGTCTGGTCTCGGGGATGTGTCTTGGTGGATGAGGTCCATGCATTCATGTTGAGGCACTACCTCATCTTCTTCACCTTTCAAGCCTAGCAAGGCATTCAGGATTAGAGCTGGGCCAGAAGTGGGAGAGGCATATTTGATCTCAAGTTTTGGGTTAGAAAGTAAAATTACTTCATAACCGCTCAGCCTCTGGGCTGACATGTGCTGGGTATGGATATTCTTTAGTAGAATGGATACATTGTGAGTGGTGTGTAGTGTGGTGGCATGTCCTAGAGTGAATGATGTAGCCATTTCCACCACCATCGCACAGGATGCCAGAGCTCTGAGACACGCCGGCATGCCCTGTACTGGCATCGGCACAACTTTTGAAAAAAAAATGCAATTTGGCGAAGTTTCCCCCATGCTCCTGAGCCAGGACCCCCGCCATCGTTTTACAGTTGTCCCTTGCAAACAAGTGAAACATTTTACCATATTCAGGTAGTCCAAGTCCAGGAGATGTGACCATTGCAGTTTTAAGATACACAAAAGCATTGTACATTTCATCATTCCATTCACACAATCTGGCATGTCAGTACCTGTGGCTTGCCTCAGGAGATTATCATAGTAGGAACAATCAGGTATCCATTGGCGGCAGTAACCAATCATTCCAAGAAAGGATAGCATATCCTTCTTAGTAAGAGGGCGGGGCAGACCTACGAGAGCCGCAGCTCTCTTGTGACTGATTTTCCTTTCTCCTTTGGAGAGTACAAAACCAAGGTATTCAACAGTTTCCTGACACCATTGTAGCTTTTTCTTAGAAACCTTGTGACCATTGTCTGCTAACCAATGTAACAGATCTAAACCATTATTTTTACATGCTTTCTGGCTTGGACTACACAACAACAAATCATCAACATATTGAAGTAGGACTGAACCATGGCAGGGTGTCCAAGACCACAGGGTTGCTTGGAGGGCCACTGTGTATACTACAGGGGAGTCTACATAACCCTGAGGTAGTCTACACCACGTCATTTGGCGATTTCTGAAATTGAATGCAAAGATAGGCTGTGTCTCTTCGTAAACAGAAACTGAAAAAAATGCATTACAAAGGTCAATGACCGAAAAATACTCTGCATCGGATGGTATGGAGGTTATGAGTGTTGGCACGTCAGGCACTATGGGAGCGATGGGTATCACTAGGTTGTTTATAGCTCTGAGGTCTTGTACAAACCTGTAAGAGCTGTCCGGCTTCATTACTGGGTTAATGGGGGTGTTGTAGGGTGACAGTGTCTCTTTAAGAATTCCTTGCTGCAGGAACCTTTCCACCATTAGGGCCACTCCTTCCTCTTTTTCTTTTGAAATGGGGTATTGTTTGTGATAATCCGGCTGTGCCCATGATTTTAAAGCTGCCTTGTATGGGGTACAAGAAATAAGACCTACATCCAAGGAGCTTTTAGACCATACCGGATCATCTGGTGGAGGGAGATCACTATCCTCAGTATAATATATTGATATTATATTGGAGTGTACAAAGACCCCTCCTTCAGTAGTCATTTTCAGTGTTATACCCAATCTTCCCATCAAATCTCTACCCAAAAGATTCACAGGACAATTTGGTATAATCCTGAAACAATGATGCAAGACTGTTGCACCTCCCCTGTCAACATCACTTACTGGTAAAGGTGGTGTTTTGTATGTTTTGGTAAGTATCCCATTAATTCCCATAGAAGGTTCAGCAATTTTAGTCTCACCTCTGTAGTAGTCCTCATTGAGGGTGCTCCGAGTTGCCCCTGAATCGGTTAAAAACTGAACAGGCCTATTTTTGACATATAGGGTCACAATTGGTTGCTCATTGTAAGAGTGTGAGATCAAAGGAAATGCTGGGATACTACCTTCCGGGCAGCTTCATTTCAGTTGCTGTTGATTCCACTGTATAGGGAATCGGGGACCCTGTTGCTTTGGGGCAACTTGATTCGGTTGGCTAGATTGGGGTCCCTGTGTATGCATTTGATCTTGATTTTGAGTATTTGGGTTATTCCATTCATAAGGACATTGATTTCTCCAGTGGCCCTCTTGTCCACAGTTAAAACAACATGTGCGGGACTGCTGGGGTGGTCTGGAAAAACCATGCCCTCTCCCTTTTATTTTTCCTCTTCCTCTGCCTCTGTTTCCACTGCCCCATTGTCCACCATCTTGGGGAGGCTGAGTTTGCACTCCACCCTGATAAAGGCTACTCACTGCTTTCTCCTTTATTACATCAAAACACCCTGCTGCTTCTTTCTGTATTAAAGTTTCCTGAAATTGGTCAATCGTCTGTGTGGTCCATTCAGATATCATCTGTTTCACCACCAAGGCGAACTGGGGTTTTAGATTATTCATATAAGTTTGAATAAACAAAGCTCCCACATCAGTAGTTGTAGCTAATCCAGCTTCTGTTGTCCAATTTTCATGAAACCTTTTCCAGAACTCAACTACAGTTTCTCCTGACTTTTGTTTGCATGCTATGGCAGTAGGGAGGGAACTTTTATTTTTAAATACTCTCATCATTTCAGTCTCTAATTCTTTCCACATGGTGTTCCTACCTGGTACTGTGTTTAACCAGTGTCAATTGTGTTTATACTTGGAACATTTGCCCAGCTCCAGGAACTGGTGTGTCCTATGATACCATCAAGGCGCATGTCTTCCTGTGTGTAATTTCTACCCTTACAGGCCTTTTTTAAGTAAGTTAAAGTGCCGGGGGTTTGGTGCAATGTTTTACTATCCTGTCAATGTCCTCAATGTCTATTACCTTTTTTAATAATTCATTTCCAATGGTCATGAAAGGTGCTTGAAGGTTAGTGTTACTATATACAGTTCCACTCTTTGTTTTAGGGGGACTAAGTATTTTATCCCCTTTAACGTCTTCTTCCTCCTGCTCTTGGCCAGGTGGTGAAACTACCCCTCCTATAGCTCCCTGATCTTCTTCTGGTTCACCTACCTCGACTCGGGCCCTCTGTGGGTGCTGTCTATCTTGTTGTGGAGCGGGAGGGATCTGCTGTTGTGGTTGTGGAGCGGGGGGGACCTGCCGTTGTCTGGTTGCATAATGTCCAGCCAGAAGATCAATATCTTCCTTTCTTAAACTTGGATAGACATGTACATATGCGGGTGGAGGATGACTGACTATTGGCTGGGGTGGGGCTATTGGGTCAGGGACAAATCTCTTTTTATCGGCTTCTTCTCTATGTTTCTGGTCATAATCTTCCTTACTTAAACATTTGGTGGGCTTTTTCTGTTTCTTATTATCCCTCTGAAACCAATATGGGGCGTATTTTAACCAGTTCTCTCCTCCCTTTTCCATATAATCCATATCCCATTGAGAATCCCCGGGGTACCAAGGGAAAGCTCTCTTATCTCCTAAACACAATCCTTTTATCATATCTATGTGAAATTCGTCATTAGCGCCATCCCGGGGAAAGGGGTTTACACTGTGTATGGCTTCGGTCCATCCCGCTAAATTTGAAACCCATGGGACTATGAATTCATAATTAGTACCACAAATTCTGGCTACAAAATCCTTACACGTTTCTCCTGGATTGGGAAGAGGGGGAGGATCTTCTTTACCTTGTTTCTGACCCATATTGACAGTGGGAGCTGACTGTTTTACCACGCAGTCTTCTGATCCACAGACAGATTATCTTATAACTTCTAATGCGACAGATAAGAAAAAGCAAAAGATTTTGGGGTCACCGGAGTCTATTTCCTCATTAACCACTTCATATCCCTTCCCAAAAGGAATGTATCTATATATGTGTATGCAGTACTGCTTATCTTTGTGGGTTTCCCAAAAACCCTCCAATATTAACCTCTGGCGTGGTTCTTATCCCCTACTAATTTATGGGTCTAAAAAGCTTTAATCAGAGCTGAGGCAAGAAATATTTCGTCAATATTTTGTCAAAAGACAAAATAAAGACTTACCCTTCAGATGATTTTTTGCTTTTTTCCCGGACAGCCCCCAGTTGTAGGAAATTTTGGCTTCTAAGACCACCCAGGTAGGTTCAGGTAATGCAGGAAGACCTCCGTAGACCCCCAGACCTGGAGATATCAATAAAGTGACACAGGAGACAGGTTTGCTTGGCCACTTAAAGATATCTAATTTGCAATGCTCAAAAGTACAGTATTTATGCAGTTGAGGGGATGGGAGGAGTTTTATTAAACTTATACATGTCATTGAAATGAAAATAGGTTCAGTTAATATTTACCTATTAGCTGGTGTTATAAGACAAAATCTTGCATCACTTTCACTATAAGAGTATATATGTATTCTTAAACAGATGTTGAGGGAAGGATTTATCTTATCAAGAACAAACATAAGCTAGGACAAACTCCACATTCTAGCTATATTTAAATTTATATGTAACCCTGAGAAGACTTTCTATAGATAAAAGCTTAAAGATGATGTGGGTTTCAGTTGAAACTCATATTTGAGTTTTCTCAATTTTCCTGTAAAACATAAGATGGTGTCTTAGAATTAAAATGAAGTCCCTCATGATATGTGCTATGTTCTTTACAAGTATAAACAGGGGGCACTGTGACAGCTCAGTCACCCCCTTATGTACCCGGTTATTAAGCAGGACCTCACACTGTCTCATACAGGGGCTTCTGAAATTGATAGATAAAGGAAAGGATCTAGGGGGTTTATGATATAAAACGACAGAATATCTGATGGTGGATACCCCAGTGATCCCAATATTCCATCACCTTCATAAAGTCCACAAATCAGGAGTTCCCATTGAAGATCACCGGATTGTGGCAGGAATAGGATCCCTTATAGAGAATGTAGGGGGGAGGGGTGAATATACATTTCCAGCCTTTAGTGCTGAGACTTCTGGGATATATTAGAGATACAAGTACTATATTGGTGGATATTCCACATTTACAATGGGATTCTACATTCACATGGGGGACACTTCACATTAAAGCACTTTATTCTTCCATCCCCCATTCTTTAGTGTCTCCAGAAATCAGATATCATCTCCGTAGATATAGATCATGTACTAGGATGTTACAGGAATTATTACAGAGGATGTAAAGGATGAAGGGTTTTTACCTTAACCACTTCAGCCCCGGAAGGATTTACCCCCTTAATGACCAGTGAACTTTTTACAATTTGGCACTGCGCTGCTTTATCTGGTAATTGCTCCGTCATGCAATGCTGTACACAAACAACATTTGTGTGCTTTTTTTTCCCACAAATAGATTTTTCTTTTGGTGGTATTTGATCACCTCTGGGATTTTTATTTTTTGCAATATAAATGAAAAAAGACCGAAAATTTTGAAAAAAAATATTTCTACTTTTTGTTTTAAGAAAAATCCAATAAACTCAATTTTAGTCATATATTTAGGCCAAAATGTATTCAGCCACATGTCTTGGGTAAAAAATTTAATAAGTGTATATTTATTGGTTTGTGCAAAAGTTATAATGTCTACAAACTATGATACATTTACTGGAATTTACACAGATTTTACTTTAATCTAATTTCTTGAGGTGCTAAAATGACAGGGCAGTACAAACCCCCCAAATCACCCCATTTTGGAAAGTAGACACCCCAAGCTATTTGCTGAGAGGCATGTTGAGCAAATTGAATATTTTTTTTTGTCACAAGTGATTGAAAAATGACAAAAGAAAGAAAAAGTACACAAAGTTGTCACTAAATGATATATTGCTCATACATGACATGGGTATATGTGGAATTACACCCCAAAATACATTGTGCTGCTTCTCCTGAGTACAGGGATACCACATGTGTGGGACTTTTTGGGAGTCTAGCCGTGTACAGGACCCCGAAAACCAATCACCGATCAGGATTTCTAAGGGCGTAAATTTTTGATTTCACTCCTCACTGCCTATCACAGTTTCTGAGGCCATAAAATGCCCAGATAGCAGAAAACCCCCAAATGACCCCATTTTGGAAAGTAGACACCCCAAGCTATTTGCTGAGAGGTATGGTGAGTATTTTGCAGACCTCACTTTTTGTCACAAAGTTTTGAAAATTTAAAAAAGAAAAAAAAATTCCTTTTCTTTCTTAATTTTCCAAAACAAATGAGATCTGCAAAATACTCAACATGCCTCTCAGCAAATATCTTGGGGTGTCTACTTTCCAAAATGGGGTCATTTGGGGGGTTTTGTGCTATCTAGTCATTTCATGGCCTCCGAAACTGTGATAGGTAGTGAGGAGTGAAATCACCATTTTACACCCTTATAAATCCTGAAGGCGGTGATTAGTTTTCGGGGTCCTGTACGCGGCTAGACTGCCAAAAAGTCTCACACATGTGGTATCCCCGTACTCAGGAGAAGCAGCAGAATGTATTTTGGGGTGTAATTCCACATATAACCATGTCATGTGTGAGCAATATATCATTTAGTGACAAGTTTGTGTAAAAAAAAAAAATGAAACTTGTGTCAAAATATAAAATATTCCATGGACTCGACATGCCTCTCAGCAAATATCTTGGGGTGTCTACTTTCCAAAAAGGGTTCATTTGGGGGGGTGAACTGTCCTGGCATTTTATACCACTTGAACCACCAAGTCCTTTCTGACACTTTTTTTTACATGAAAACATTTTTTTTTGCTAAAAATTACTTTGAACCCCCAAGCATCATATGATAAATGTTTTTGCCATACTAGAAAAACTGGAGACTTTGCCACATCCCTGTATATATAGAAAAAGTTAGAATACCCCCAATTGGGACTTTAAATTGGCAAAAACAGTGGAGTGCACTAGAATACAAAAGTACGTATATAGAGTAGTTTCTCTCCAGTAACCAAGAACACTTTCTGGTAACCAAATCCGGTACCCAACGTGTTTCAGGTTCAAAGTAATTTCATCTGGGGTATTTGTATAGGAGATTTTAAATTTGAGATCTGGTGAATGGCACCGCAATCAAACACAGAGTATTCAGGCAAGACTGAAATTAACATAGTCAGTGGATGGCGTATGTAGAGGTCTAATTCAACCTATATTTGAAATGTAACGGCCCCCAGGAAAGGAACGTGTTAGTGGTTCCTCAGGTCAGGGAATGTGCAGCTGGAATTGATAACTTTACAGCTTCTATGGAGATCTCACAGTAGGGGTCAGAATAGGATATTGGTCGGGGTCCTGCGTAAATGAGGACACTATGTTGAAATGCTGTGTACTGTTCCTTAAGCTATGTACAGGGGGTCCATAAGGAACGCCATCCGGTCTGGCAAAGTCTGCAGACATATATATCATGTATTTTTTTAAAGAGGCCCTACAGATCAAAATGGTGGGTGTTATTTTTTTTCACAAAGTATTTGCACAGTGATTTTTCAAACACAATTTTTTGGGAAAAAACAATTTTTTGAATTGTCATGCACAAAAACACACTATATTGCCAAAATGTTTAGTGAAATATAAAAGATGATCTTATTCCGAGTACATAGATACCAAACACGACATGCTTTAAAATTACGCACACCCGCACAGCGGCGACAAACTATATATATTTTAAAAAGCGTTTAAATGCCTTTACAGGTTATCACTTTAGATTTACAGAGGATGTCTACTGCTAGAATTACTGCCCTTGATCTGACGTTTGCGGTGATACCTCACAAGCATGGTGCAATTGCTGTTCACATATGTCACGAGACTGACACTTGCATTCACCTTTACGCGTGTGCAAGGGGGGGACAGGGGTGGTTTTATTTATTTATTTATTTATTTAAATCATTTAGATTGCTTTTTATTTTATTTTTACACTGTCCCTTTCATTTATTTTTTAATCATTTTTATTGTTATCACAGGGAATGTAAATATCCCCTATCATAGCAATATGTAGTGACAGGTTCTCTTTTTTTGAAAATTTTTGGGTCTATTAGACTCTAGATCTCTCCCCAGCCCTTAAAAGCATCTGACCACACCAAGGACCGTGTGATAAGATGCTTTGCCAATTTCCCAATGGCGCTATTTATATCCGCCAAAACTGAAGTCATGAAATGCTCGTAGCTTCCGTTTTTTTAGGCCATAGAGATGATTGGAGCCATTCTAGTCTCCGATCAGCTCTATGGTCAGCTGGTGGAACCACCGGCTGAATCCTCGTGTTCCACAGTGGGACAGCAGAGCCCGAGAAAACCATGGAAGACAGCGGGGGGAGACATTCCCTCTCACTGCTTGTAAAAGCAGTCTAGCAACTAATTAGCCACTAGGATTGCTTTTACATGAAAGCTGACCGCTGGCTGAAATGAAAGATACCAAGATGATGCCTAAACCTGCAGGCATCATTCCAGTATAACCACTCTAAGTCCAGCAACATACCAGTATGGTCCTTGTTGGGCATATATTGTAATGTTCTTTTTTTCCATGCAGCCAGATTCCTCCATTCACATCGATTGATCAATCGGTGGTATGCTCACCATTAGAATATTGCTCTTCATCCACCCACTTCTAATGATAGGTGTAACAAGCCCCTGCTCGCTCTATTCCACTCTCCTGACACTCCTCTGCTGCTATTGAATCAGATTGCAACATCTGATGGTTCGGTCATCCAATGCTCCAGGATTAGAACTACAGCTATGTGCCGCTCAAATCCAGTTGTTATAGCTCAGAACAAACACCAGGCAGGCTGTATGTAAGTTCAACCAGGAATCTCTCTTTTATTGACAGGAATACAGTCTCTTTTATACAGTAAAAGAGGAGGTGCATACCTCCTGCTCATATTACTCTGAACATACACCTGTGACCAGAAACCTAATTACCATGGGCTAATTAACTAATCCCTTTAGACAGCCTAGATGACTCAGACATGACCTTTAGGCCAGACTGGCCATCTTGTAGCTCAGAAAACCCAATCAACATTATCACAATAGCAGAGTTTATTAACACAAACAACAAGGGGGATCTAATGACTCTTAAATCCCATACCAGAGACTTATTTACAATACACATTCTAGCAGGCAACAGACAGACAGGTGGCTGGAATTGACATAACAGTATTTGTGCCAGCATTATGAATCAGCCACTATTTCTAATATGGCAAATCCAGGGTCCCCAGAGTCTGTGTGTCCTGGGGGACCAGGACCCGAATCCACAGTAATATCACCTCAAGGGTCCCCAGGCATACAGCTCACAAAGAGCACCATTCCCCCAAATGCCAGGGCCCACGATCGATCGGCAAGAGGCTAGCATTCAGTCCCCTCCAAAAGTCTCTCTCCTGGCTAGGTCTGTCACATTTCTCCCCTTTCAGGCAGGAGACTAACACAGGAGGAGACACCAGACGGGTTGACTCCGACGTTAGCCAGTAGTTCCAGTCCTCTAATGCCTGTACCCACACAGTACCCCAAACAAATTGTTCCAAACAAAGCATTACTCACCCAGCCAACCTCTGCCTCTCTCAGAGAACATATCTGCCGCTGGGGAGAGTCCTGGACTGGCCCTTCTCCCTGGAGTCCTTTCTGCCACTACAGAGAAGACAGGGTGTCTGGGCTCACTCCGTCATGCTTTTGGGGATATGGGCCGACTGCCCAGCATCCCTAGGGTATACAGATGGAGACTGAAGTCCCATCCACCTTCACAGGAAATCCATCCTCTGTTAGTTGAGGGCAAAGTCCAGCAGTACTCGGCCCTGTTGCCAGCCCTTCTGCTGGAAACCCCACACCATCTGCTTCGGCTAACTGTTGGGGAGGGAGGCCGACTGCCCCGCTTCCCTGGAACTCTGTAGTTGTTGCTGGTGCACTTCTGCTGGGGACTCCGCATCCTCCGCTCCAGCTAATTGTTGGGGCAGGAGGCTGGCTTCCTCCACTCTCAAACTGTGTAGCTGCCATTGGGGAGGTGGCCGGCTGTTTCCTTTTCCATTCCCTCATCTGGATGTTGGGATGATATGTCTGTGGTACTGTCTCCCAGGTGCATGGATCTTTGCTGGGGAGGAAAGACCACTTCCTCCACCCTGGCCAACTGTTGGGGAGGGACGACAAACACTTCCTCTCCCTTCTCCCCCTGTATCCTGATCTGCTGCTGGGAAGTGACCACCTCCTTCTCACCCTGAGCCTCCAGAACTGCTGCAGGTGTGGGGCAGAGATCTTGGACTCTCTGTCCGGTTGCCAGCGCTTCAGCTGGGGAAGTTCCTTGTAACTTCACAAATACTTCTGTTGGTGCTGGGCAGAGCACAGTGAAGTTTGGCCCTAATAACAGCTCTTCTTCTGCTGGAGGCTCACCAGGTTAATCTTCCTCAGCAGAAAAGTCTATCAAATCCCCTGTCTCTGCAACTGGTGTCTGGGGATAAAGGTTCACCATCTCCTCTCCGTGGAACCCAGAAGATGCTATCAGTGCTGCATAGAGGTTAGCAGAGCTCTGCCCTGTTGTCAGCACTTCAGGTTAGGGGATGGCAATCTTCAGATTTACCACTGCCGATTCTCTGGCATGCTGCACTTCCGAGACATTCAGTCTTCGCTCTCTGTGCTCCATTATTTCCTCCAAACGCCACTCCCGATCACTCCCAAAGTCTGGGTCCCTGGACAGCCTCCAGTACAACAATCCCAGGCCATCATAGTCAAACCATCCTAGCAGGACCTGCTCTGATACTGGTCCCCTGTGCTGTATCTGCATCTCACGCAACCTCTGTAACGAGCCCCTTGCTCGCTCGGTTTCACTCTCCCGACACTCCTCTGCAGCTATTGAATCAGATTGCAACGTCTGATGGTTTGGTCATCCAATGCTCCGGGATTAGAACTTCAGCTATGTGCCGTTCTAACCCAGTTGTGTTAGCTCAGAACAAACACCAGGCAGGCTGTTTGTAAGTTCAAACAGGAATTTGACAGGAATACAGTCTTTTTTTTTGTAATTCTTTTATTTCTTTCAAAGACATCACATGTTAATTAACAAATAAAGATATAACAAATGACAGCATATACAGAGATGATTGAATCATAAACATGTCACATAGAGGGTTAGATACCAAATCAGAAGTGACAAACGAACAAGCCCCTCAATTATGTGTTCAGCGTAGTGCATGGAGAGTTTAAACCTTGCGGTGGAGCAGTCTACAAACCCTACCTAAGAAAAACTTCCTAAGTATCATCTTAATAACCCGTTTGAGTCTGTATAGCAACCGAGACTAACCAGTGATAATAAAATTAAAATTTCCCAGCTGGCTGGAAGGAATGCCCCCATAGAACCAGCTGGGTCCAGTCGTGGGATGCACAGACAGGTAATATATATCAGGATATGCTCAGTATCTGACTAAACTTTCCCCACAACTAGAGGGGATTGAAGGGGAAACAGAGGGGGGAAGGCAGAGAAAGAGGAAGGAAGGGGAAGCAAAAGAGAAGAAGAAGAAGCAGCAGTGGTGCCCCCCGGCCAGGCAGGCAGCCCGGGTCCCGGAATCATTCAGCCTGTGCTACCTCTTGGAGGTACGATTCAGAATAGATATAGTGTTGCCAAGGTCACCAAGTCTCCCGAAAGGCCTCCTCCCTGCCGTATAGTGTGGCGGTTAGATCTTTCATATTTCAAAGTTCGTTCACCTTGGCATACCACTGCGTTTTTGTTGGTGGGGACTCCGATCTCCAGCATAAGGGTATACATGCCTTGGTGGCATTCAATAATTGGATGGTTAGAGAGGCTTTATATTTCTTGATCGGTCATCTAGAGAGATGCAGCAAGCAGGGCCCAGGGTCTCCCTCCAAAGCAACACAGGTCAGGTGCCCAATTGTGCGTGCCACCTCCAGCCAGTAGGGTTTGATTTTGGGACAGTCCCAGGAAATATGGAGCATCGTTCCCTCTCCCACCCCACACCGCCAACATATGCTAGAAACCTGCGGGAAAAAACGGTGCAGAGTAGAAGGCACTCTGTACCAGCGAGTCACAATTTTATAGCATGTCTCTTGAACCCTGGTGGCCAGGGATGATTTCTGGGCAAATGTAGGATCTTTTCCCTTTGTGGTTCAGTGAATTGCACACCTAGTTCTTCTTCCCACTTAGAGATAAAAGGGGGGCACACATCCTTCTGTTGGTGATATCAGAGAGGAGTGTATCAACGATAGACAATGGCGGGTCGGTTCTTTGCGGTGGCAGATTTGTTCCAGCTCTGTAAGCTGGCACGATATACCCGGAGTCCGTGCACATCGGCGTAGGAAATTGCGAAGTTGGAGGCCGCTCAAAAAGTCCAATGGAGGATCGGAACCTGCCATCCCGGCGTCCACTGTGAGCTGACCAGTCGGGCCTAGGAAGTCGTGGAGGTGTGGCCACCTGCCCTCCATCGTCAGATGACGGAATACAGGACCCCGGCAACCAAGTGGAAAATCAGGGTTGCCTGGGATTGGCACCATAGGTGAAGGTATTGGGGATACCGAGGAGTGTCGGAAGGTGTCTCTTGCCACCTGAATTGTGCTTCCTAGAGTGGGGTGAGCGACGATGGTCTTCGATATGGGACTGGTGATCCACGGCCAGCTCTTGGCCATGCCCTCAGAGTCCTCTAACTCCATTGCCACCCACTGCTTTTCCTCCGCATGACAGTGCCAGTCAACCACCCTGGTGAGGTGTGTTGCCCTATAGTACGCTTTCACATCGGGAAGGCCAACCCCACCTTTAGGTTTTGCCATGTGGAGAAGTTGCAGTTTAATACGTGGTTTTCGGTGTGACCAGACAAAGTCGCGGAACATCGAATGGATTCGCTTGAAGAAGGGAGGGGGGAGGCGAATGGGGAGGGCCTGTAGTAGATAAAGCACCCTTGGCAAGGCGGTCATCTTGATGGCATTACATCGACCAAACCATGTTAGGGCTAGGAAGTGCCAGTGGAGCAGATCCGTTTTGAGACGAAGAAGTAGAGGAGCGAAATTCGCCTGGTATAGATTAGCAGGGTCAGGGGTAATGTAAACTCCCAAATATGGGATAGTATCAGTTGCCCAATGTAACTGGTATTCCGCGCGCAGACGGCGTACTATGTCTGTGCCCACCGTAATGTTAAGTAAAGAGGACTTTGTTAAATTAATTTGGAACAGGGAGAGAGCCCCATAGATTAGGAGGGAGTGAAGTAAAGTAGGAAGTGAGGCAAGTGGGTCTGCCAGGAAAAAGATGAGGTCGTCCGCGAAAGCGGCTACTTTATGTGCCCCGGAGGATTTGTGATAACCGATAATGCCCGAGTTCACCCTTATCCTGCAAAGGAAGGGTTCCAACGTGAGTATAAAGATTAGCGGAGACAGAGGACAACCCGGTCGGGTACCGTTGCGTATGGTAAAGTA
The DNA here is from genome assembly GCA_037953035.1 of Aquarana catesbeiana. Lineage (NCBI taxonomy): Eukaryota > Metazoa > Chordata > Amphibia > Anura > Ranidae > Aquarana > Aquarana catesbeiana. The sequence continues at coordinate 1,295,817 of JBBHAA010001354.1, read as the reverse complement.
GCTCGACCTTGTCTCGTTGACCTTAACTGCAGCCGTAGGATGGGAGTAGAGGGATAATATCCAGCTGAGCATTGATGAGCGAAGACCGATGTGCTCCAGGGTGGCCTGTATAAAGGACCAATCTACACGGTCGAAGGCCTTCTCCGCGTCTGTAGACAGCAAGAGAAGGGGTCGCCGTGATTTCCTGGCTGCATGGATTAAATTTATTACCCTGATGGTGTTATCACGGGGTTCTCGCTGCAGCACAAAACCTGCTTGGTCCTTATGGATCAGGCTCGGTATATGCAGAATTATCCTATTGGCCAGTATCTTGGCAAACAGTTTCAGATCAGTGTTCAGGAGAGCTATCGGCCGATGGCTATCACATCGCAATGGACCCTTCCCCTCTTTGGGGATAAGGGAAATGTAAGCTCTTAAAGTGTCAATGGGAAAGGAGATGCCTTCTGTGATCGAGTTAAGTGCAGATATCAAGGGTGTAGAAAGCGTCTCAAAGAATGTCTTATAGTACACCCGTGTAAAACCATCCGGGCCTGGGGCTTTCCTGGGCTTCGAGTTTGCCAGTGCCACACCCAGCTCCGCCAAAGTGATGGGTTCCTCTAATTCTTCCTGAACCGCAGTCGGAAGTGAGGGCATACCCGACGAGGCTATATAGGATCGGGGGGTAAATCCCCCAGCCGAATTGGGGTCCTCAGGTGGTGGCCTGTCAAGGTTGTAGAGGCCTTCATAGAAGGATCGGAACTCTGCTGCGATATCGGACGATGCAGTCATCTTCCGACCAGAGGATAACAGGATGTGAGAAATATAAGGTTTGGTACGGGGACCACGCAGTGCTCTGGCTAGTAGCGAACCGGGTTTATTGGAGTACTCGTACATCGTTCGGCGTGCCCATGCCAGTTTTTGTTTCGTTTTATGAAACAAAAGTGCACAAAGCTCCTCTCGCACTTTAAAAAGTTCATGGTGGGTGGAACGGGCAAGACTGGCCTTATGGGCACACTCTAGGGTACGGATCTGGGTGAAGAGTTCATCTATGCGGCGTGTTCTTTCCCGTTTAAGGCGGGCACCTATGCTAATTAAAATGCCCCTAACAACCGTCTTGTGGGCCTCCCAGACCATTAAAGGGTTGGGAACTGAGGCTTCGTTGACAGAGAAGTATTCCCGCAACTTGGCCTGTATTTCTGAGCGGATCTCTTCTGACTGCAGCATAGCTTCATTAAGCCTCCAAGAGGGTGGAGTCCGAGTCACCGGCCCCAGCTGAGGTGTCATATGAATCGGTGCATGGTCCGAAAAGGAAATTACATCTATGGAGGTATTCACCACCCTAACTAGATCTTTATGTGAAATCAGCAAATAGTCCAATCTCGAGTAAGAGTGGTGGACTGGGGAAAAATATGTATAGTTCCTATCCTGAGGGCGTGACAGACGCCAAGGATCTATCAAGCGTAGAGCATGGAGGTCCGTTTTCATTCGCTTGAGGCGTGCGTAGGAAAGATGGGACGAGCCGCGTGAGGCATCTAGTAAGGGATCCATTGTAAAGTTAAGGTCCCCCCCAAAGACGAGCACCCCCTCCGAAAACTCCAGTAACTGAGGTAGCAGCTTCCACAGGAATTGTGGGTGATCAACATTGGGGAAGTAGACATTGGTGAAGGTGACCTGCACATCAGACACCCTTCCCTTCAGAAGGAGAAAACGACCCTGAGGATCTACCCGCTGCGACTCAAAGATCCACGGTACCGATTTTGCTACAAGGATGCTGACCCCCTTGGATTTGGAGATGGGCGATATGCTGTGGTATGCCATCGGGAATGCTCCATTGGTCAATTTAGGAATACGGTCACCATGGTAGTGCGTTTCCTCTAAAAAAGCAATTTGGGTTTTGCCTTTACGCAAATCAGTTAGTAGCTGGGAGCGCTTTTCTGGTACATTGAGACCGCGTACATTGAGGGAGGTGGCCTTTAGGAGACCCATAGCGTCGGTTATCGCACTGGCAAGCAAGGACAATAGCGTGAGGTGAGCAATCGTCTCCAGTCCCAGTCCCCACCCAGCCAGGGGGCAACACCACCGACAAAGACAAAAAGGGGCAAAACAGGGGTAGAGAAGGGGAAGAGCAAGCAAGGAAAGGAGGGGGGAGGGAAATAGAGGGGGAGGGTTATGGGAAAAGCAATCTAGCAATACAATTACTCTCTGGACCCCCGATTAGCACTAAAAAGTCCAATTAGGTGACCGCCCTAAATGGGGGTGGACAGGGCAGTGAGGATTGTTTTTTAATCAAACAATTCAATGACCAAAAGTTAAACAAAAAAGTCATTGAGTTAGGAGATGCACTAGGCAGGGGCTATGAGAACCGTAAGAAATAAATATAACGTTAGGACCAACTTAACATCAAATATAATCAAGCGAGCATGTAATAAACATATCATATGTAAATACCAGTCTGTTATAACCGCAGAGCGTTGCTGCATCGGGAGGAGGGCTCTGTGTCTCAGGGACCCGACTTAGGTCATAGATGCCAATAGGTTAAACCTGCCCGAGTTTTCTCCGTCCCGTCCCCCGATGCATCAAGACCAGGACACCATCTTTCCTGGAAAATAAATATTTGCAGCAATTGGAGGTAAAAATAAGGTTAAGTGGGCTAGAAAAAGGAGAATAACATTAGTAACGTAAATGCAGCAACCTGAATTACGTCTCAACTAGTTAGGACCCACCATACTCAGCCAAGATAGTCCCCCCCCCTCCCCACCAAGATAGTCCCCAAAAATAAAAATAAAAACAGGCACTCAGGGTGCAAGAAAAAAAGAGAAAAACGTCATCTTCTGCTGTAGTTATAACTAACCAGTTATTTGCAAACAGTGTCCACTAGACAAAAAAAAGATTGTAGGTGACGTCTCCTGAGTTAACCAAAAGTCTTGGTGGTTGACGGGGCAGTTTCAGAGGAAATCATGAAAACAAAACAGTAAATGGGAGAAACTGCAGGAGGGGAATACTGCACAACCTTACCAGACCGTGCAGAAGGAAAGGCGGTCAATCTTCGGATGACGTTGGGTGTGGTCTGAAGGCATCTCGATTGGGCGGACGGGAACGCGATCGCCTGATCCGCTGCTGCCTGGGCAAGGCTGGACTTGGGGTTTCCTGAGATAGCAGGTAGTCGAACCAGTTAGGAACACTGACGGCAGGTTTGGCAATGAACTGGAACAGGTCTGGAAGTTGATCTGGTGTGCGGAGATGAAACTCTGAACCTTGCCTCCTGACGATCAGATGAAAGGGATGGCCGCAGCAGTATGTGGCTTCAGCTTCCCGTATCACCTCTAGCAATGGTCGCAGCAGGCCTCGCATAACACGGGTCTGTCTTGATATGTCAGGAAAGATCCGTATGGGCGCCCCATCAAAGTCAATCGTGTCCTTCTCCCATGCTAGGTGTAGAATCTCTTCTTTGACTGTGAAGAAGTGCACCCTGCACAGAACATCACGGGGGGGATCCTGGTCTGCCGGGGCCCGCTGTACTGTAGGAGGGGTCCTGGGGCCGGGTATACGGTGAACCCTGTCCAGCTTCAGGTCTGCGGTAGGTGGCTTACCTAAAACCTGGTTCAGGATCGCCACAACAGTAGAACGGAGATATGGGCCCATGGTGGCCTCCGGGATACCTCTGAGGCATAGATTGTTCCGCCTGCTCCTATTCTCGCCGTCATCGATCCGCAGGTGGACATCTACAAGATGGCGGCGGAAAACTTTGTGATCCAGCTCAAGGGAAGTGATGCGTGCATCAGTGGTCGACTGAGAGGATTCCAACACAGTTACCCTCTCCTCCACCGTGTCTACCTGCCGTTTCAGGTCATGCAATTCGTTTGTAAGAGCATTAACTATGGAGGTTGCCATTCCATTAAGATCTTGCTTTGTGGGTAAGCCTGAGACTATGTCCTTCAGGGATTCCTCTAGGAGGCTGCTCGTTCCCCCTGTGCTCTCAGAGAGCAATTGTGAGTTCAGGAAGGGGTTGGCAGGGGACTGTATGGGTGACTGTGGCCTGGAGGGGAGAGGGGGAAAATCCTCCTCCACTGCTGCGGCTTCCACCTGCCCTTCCTTCTTACTTGCTGATGCGGCAGTACCTCCCGGCGGGACTCGTGGCGGTGCCATCTTGCTTTGTGTGGCCGGTGAAGAAAGCTGGTGCTGCCGCAGGAAATAATGAGAGATCTCGGGTCCCCTCCGTTCCTTGATGGCCAGCGGGTGTTTACGATCCCCTGGCATGAGAAGCTGGCTCGTCTGAGCGGTTCTATGGGTGATTCTCAGCCCGTCCTAGTGCAGAGCTCCTGGCTGTGCGTCCTCACGCTTCCATTGTTTAGCCACGCCCCTCAGGAATAGTCTTATTTATACAATAAAAGAGGAGGTGCAGACTCATATTACTCTAACAATACAGCTGTAACCTAATTAACCTAATTAACCTAATTAACATGAGCTAATTAACTAATCCCTTTAGACAGCCTAGATGACTCAGACATGACCTTTAGACCAGACTGGCCGTCTTGTAGTTCAGAAAATCCAATCAACATTATCACAGTCAACATAGACTCTTCTTCACACAATAGCAGAGTTAATTAACACAAACAACAATGGGGATCTAATAACTCTTAGATCCCATACTATAGACTTATTTACAATACACATTTTAGCAGACAACAGACAGACAGGTGCTGGAATTTACATCAGCATCTCCTAACAGTAGCTGTCCCAGCATTATGAATCAGCCACTATTCCAATATGGCAAATCCAGGGTCCCCAGAGTCTGTGTCCTGGGGGACCAGGACCTGAATCCAGAGTAATACCACCTCAAGAGTCCCCAGGCATACAGCTCACAAAGAGTACCGTTCCCCCAAATGCAAGGGCCCACGATCGATCGGCAAGAAGCTAGCATACAGTCTCCTCCAAAAGTCTCTCTCCCGGGTAGGTCTGTCACATTTCTCCCCTTTCGGTAGGAGACTAACACAGGAGGAGACCCCAGACGGGTTGACTCCAAAGTTAGTCAGTTGTTCCAGTCCTCTAATGCCTGTACCCACACAGTACCCCAAACAAATTGTTCCAAACAAAGCATTACTCACCCAGCCAACCTTTGCCTCTCTCAGAGAACATATCTGCCGCTGGGGAGAGGCCTGGACTGGCCCTTCTCCCTGGAGTCCTTTCTGCCGCTGGAGAGAAGACAGGGTGTCTGGGCTCACTCCGTCATGCTGTTAGGCATCTGGGCCGACTACCCAGCATCCCTGGGGTATACAGGTGGAGACTGAAGTCCCATCCACCTTCACAGGAAATCCATCCTCTTTTAGTTGAGGGCAGAGTCCAGCAGTATTCGGCCCTGTTGCCAGCCCTTCTGCTGGAAACCCCACACCATCTGCTCTGGCTAACTGTTGGGGAGGGACGACGAACACCACCTCTCCCTTCTCCCCCTGTATCTGCTGCTGGGAAGTGATTGCCACCTTCTCACCCTGAGTCTCCGAAACTGCCACAGGTGTAGGGCAGAGATCTTGGACCCTCTGTCCGGTTGCCAACGCTTCAGCTGGGGAAGTTCCTTGTAACTTCACAGATACTTCTGTTGGTGCTGGGCAGAGCACAGTGAAGTTTGGCCCTAATAACAGCTCCTCTTCTGCTGGAGGCTCACCAGGTTGTTCTTCCTCAGCAGAAAAGTCTATCAAATCCCCTGTCTCTGCAACTGGTGTCTGGGGATAAAGGTTCACTATCTCCTCTCCGTGGAATCAAGAAGATGCTATCAGTGCTGGGCAGAGGTTAGCAGAGCTCTGCCCTGTTGTCAGCACTTCAGGTTTGGGGACGGCAATCTTCAGATTTCCCACTGCTGATTCTCTAGCATTTTGCTGGACAGGCACATTCCTCCATCCAAGATCATCCAGAAACAGGTTCATCAAGGTCTGTCAGCACTTGCTGCATCCGCCATAAGACCTCCGCCTCCATAGCTGCGGAGGCAGGTTGGCAAAGCACACTGTTACTCTGCCACATTGTCAACTCTTCAGCCAGGATTTCAGAGTTGTCAACTGGTATTTCCTGATAGTCCCAGGCAAAGGGAGCACCACCCTGCTGCTGAGCGGAGTCTAACAGCTGTTTGTAGGTGATCTCCAGTTCCAATTCCTGAACGGCCAGAAACTCCAAATCTTCCAGTGCCCAGTGCACTTCTGAGACATTCAGTCTCCGCTCTCTGTGCTCCATTATTTCCTCCAAACGCCACTCCCGATTACTCCCAAAGTCAGGGTCCCTGGACAGCCTCCAGTATAACAATGCCAGGCCATCATAGTCAAAGCCTTCCATGGGGCTGTCATCTGCTGTCCATGGGCCCACTTGGGCTACATACCACTGGAGGGCTCTTTAGCTCTCGCCCAACCGCATTTCCGCCCAGATCAGCCTGCTTAACTCGGCTGTCCACTCCTGGTGTTGGCTGTTCCCCCAAAAACAGCATTCGCACTTCATACTGCGACCAGTACCTCACATGGATGGAGGGGAGAACTTTTCCCTGGCGTCGCTGCTCATGGGCTAGCGCTTCCTTCCAGAGTTTACAGCGGATAGAATCAAACCATCCTAGCAGGACCTGCTATGAAACTGGTCCTCTGTGCTGTATCTCCTTCTCTCGCAACCTCCTTCTGAATTCCTCATCCATGGTGGCTGGTATCTATCCTCTCCTGCTGTCCTGCTACCTTGGATCCAGGTGATGGTTTGGATGTGTTCACGGCAAGGAAGCACGATCCCACCATTCCCTCCACAGCTCTCAAGTAAGTCTTTCAGCATGGCTCTCCTGCAGGCTGGTTTGGAGTGTCCCAGTAACTGGAGAGCAAATCCCACGGCTGCCAACCAATGTAACGAGCCCCTTGCTCGCTCGGTTCCACTCTCCCGACACTCCTCTGCAGCTATTGAATCAGATTGCAACGTCTGATTGTTCGGTCATCCAATGCTCTGGGATTAGAACTTCAGCTATGTGCCGTTCTAACCCAGTTGTGTTAGCTCAGAACAAACACCAGGCAGGCTGTATGTAAGTTCAAACAGGGATCTCTCTTTATTGACAGGAATACAGACCTCCTGCTCATATTACTCTAACAATACAGCTGTATCCTAATTAACCTAATTAACCTAATTAACACGAGCTAATTAACTAATTCCTTTAGAAAGCCTAGATGACTCCGACATGACCTTTTTTTTTTTTTTAACAGTTTCGTTTTTATTTATCTCCAACGGAGAAAAATTTCAGTACAAACATAAAAAGAAAGTACATTCACAAATATATATATATATATATAAAGAAAAAAAGAAAAAGAAAATAAGAGAGGATTACACAAAAAAAAACAAGAAGGAAAGTGGCAATCTAGGACAGACAATCTCCAGTGTTACATCAAAAAGTAAGGCACTTCAGTTCACACCTTGGTTACAAGTGTTCATACTACTGCACAGTTGTATATTGGGAGCAATACCCGCTTTTCAAAAAAAAGGCACATTTTAGTGATAAATTTTGAAGTTATTCTTAATATTTCTTGACCATGCTAGTTATATATAAGTACAGCGTGCTCTTCCGTCTTTTTTTTTACAACCACAGTGCTCACGAATAATTTGGCACTTACTAGCACACAAATGCAACGCCCTCTCTTTTTGGACATTTTTTCTTTTTTCCTTTCTTTGGTTCTTTTCTTTTTCTTTTTTTTTTTCCTTGTCTCTTTTTTCTTTTTCCCTTTTTCTTTGATGCGCTCTTGCCTTTTCTATCAAAACATCTTTTAAAATGCTAAAGATAGGCTCATGGAACATCAGGGGTATGGGTGACCCAGTTAAAAGGGCAGCAGTTTTCGCAACAATGGAAGCTCATGGCGTTGGACTGGCTTGCCTGCAGGAAACTCACCTCACTAACGATACCAAATTGCATGTTCGGAACCATAAATATCAAGTACAGTATCATTCAGTCCACACCTCATACTCAAGAGGTGTGAGCATATTGGTGGGGAGAGGTATTCCGTTCTCCTGCAGGGAAGCCAGAATCGACGCGTTGGGTCGCTATGTCTTTTTGAGTTGCGTCGTGGAAAACAAGCCTCTGGTAATAGCAAATATTTATATCCCTCCCCCGTTTAAAACAGAGATCATTTTGGAGCTACTGGAATTTGTGGAGAGCAAGCTAGACGTACCGATAATTTTGGTGGGGGATTTTAATGCAGTTTTGGATAATAAAATGGACCGCTTTCCGCCTATAAACCGGGCGGAAAGGTTATCGGAAGGCCGCCTAGGCCAACTTCTGGTAGAGGTTGGGTGGTGCGACCTATGGAGATCCCATAACCCAAAAATCCGGCAGTACTCTTGTTATTCGGGATCACACTCCACTCTCTCACGAATAGACATGGCAGTAGGTAACAGTGAAGCTCTGCAAATAATAGGGGATATAGAGTACAAGCCGAGGGGTATCTCAGACCACTCCCCCCTGATCCTGACTCTTAATCTAAGTGCTAGATCTAATCAGAAAAGGTGGACAAAAAAAACACTATGGTTGGATTTAATAAGTAGCCCAGTAGAAGTTATTTCCAAACTAAAAGAGTTTGTAACATTCAACGTAGGCACAGCCCCTGTGGGGGTAGTGTGGGACACTTTAAAAGCGTTCCTTAGGGGACTTTTACACCAACAGGTTGTCATAGTAAAGAAAAAATCAAGGGAACGGGAGGTGAGGGCTAGCAGGGAGGCTATGGAGTCAGAAGCACAATATGTGGCGGATCCAACCCCCGCAAAGCAGGAGGTCTGGCTCAGTAAACAACAAGAATACAGGGAATTAATCAATAGAAGAGCAGAAAATAAAAGACTGTTCCAAAAGCAAAATTACTATGGTGAAGGGGAGAAAGTAGGTCGGATGCTGGCACTTATAACCAAGTCTAACCTATCCCCAACGGCCATTCTCTCAATTAGGACACCGGCTGGTGAGATTACTTCTGACCCTGCCAAGGTCCTAGAGACCTTCACCATGTTCTATAGGGACCTGTATAGGTCGTGCCGGAGACCGGACCGGCGTGATATGGAGGGGTTTGTGGAGGGGGTGGATCTACCCGTGCTTTTGGAAGGGGACAGGAGCGAGATGGAATCTCCCCTGACCCTGGAGGAGCTGCAAAAGGCTGTTGAAGAGCTGTCAGGCCAGAAATACCCTGGCCCGGATGGTCTGCCATTGGAGATTTATAGAAAGTATGGGGAGGTCCTACTTCCGGAGTTGCTAAAAGTACTGGAACAGGCGACTAAGGATGGGAGGCTGCCCTCATCAATGTTGGAGGCTGACATAGTGGTGATACCAAAAGAGGGAAGAGACCAACTGGAAGTCTCCTCATACAGACCAATATCACTACTGTGTTCGGATGCCAAGATTGTAGCAAAGGTGCTAGCGTCCAGATTAAATAAGTGTATCGCAAAACTTGTGCACCCAGATCAATCGGGATTTATCTCCGGTCGGTCTACCAGCACCAATATCAGAAGGGCATACTTGAATCTCCAGGTTCCAACGGAGAACGCGGGGCCTAGAGCCATACTATCTTTGGACACCGCCAAGGCCTTTGATAGCCTGGAGTGGGAATATCTTTGGTGGGTGCTGGAGAAGTTTAGATTCGGCCCCGTATTCATTAACTGGTTAAAAACTCTTTACAATCATCCAACGGCAAGACTCAAAATAAATAATGACTATTCGGAAAGCTTCCCCCTCGAAAGAGGGACAAGACAGGGTTGTCCTCTATCCCCGTTGTTGTTCGTCCTGGCTATGGAGCCACTGGCGGGAGCGGTGAGATCATCACCTGAACTACAGGGTTTCCATAGAAAAGGCGAGGAAGAGAGAATAGCTCTTTTTGCGGACGATGTCCTATTCTTCCTTGGGGATACGTCCTCCTCACTGGAGAAAGTAATGCACCTAGTGGAAGACTTTGGAAAATTCTCAGGGCTGACTATCAATTGGGAGAAATCATCTCTCCTGCCGGTAGATCCTTTGGCCAATTCTATCTCAATGAGTTTACCCCAACTGAGAATTACGGGGAAAATGAAGTACCTGGGTGTCGTGCTGTCCAAGGACCCTGGCACGTTTATCGAAGACAACCTGGTCCCCCTCCTATCAAAACTTAAAAAAAAATGCGACATCTGGTGTAGACTCCCCCTATCTATGGCGGGCTGGGTTAACCTGATCAAGATGGTATGGCTGCCCCAGTTACTGTACTTGCTCCATAACTCTCCAGTTTGGATTGGGGAGAAGTGGTTCCAAAAAATTCAATCCCTTTTTAGGGAATTAATCTGGGAAAAAGGACAGGCCAGGATAAGCCTACAAAAGTTACAGTGCCCCGCCACGGAGGGGGGACTGGGGGTTCCCCACCCGTTTACCTATTTCCTGGCAGCACAGTTACAGCAACTTGGGGGATGCGCCATTGACAGGGGGGGAAGTAAGAGCGCCCAGATTGCTCTGCAGAGAAGCCCACATAGCTCACTGGTTGAGGCATTGGAGGCAGATTCATTTCAGGGAGAGACTTCGACACTCAAAATGATTACCAGGGTCTGGCAGTCAGCTAAGCGAATAATGGGCTATAAGGGATTTTCAGAATATTCACCAATCTGGAATAACAAGAACCTGCAGGAACTATTACCCGTCGACAGGAACAAACTGTGGGAGAGGAACGGGATTCGTCGACTGACTCAGATATACGAGGGGAATTCCCTGAAATCCTTTGAGGAACTGGGACACGAATACGGGCTACCAAGCCGTGTATTCTATAGTTACTTACAGATCAGACACGCTTTAAGCAAGCAGTTTGGAAGCCAACCCCCCACATGGTGCAAGATCCCTCTATTACAAACAATAATCAAATCAGAGACCTCTAAGGGGTTAATCACAGAGATATATACTCAATTAACAAAGAAAATGAATACGCATGTAGGCTCTTTCGGGGGTAGGGACAGATGGGCGGCCGATGTGGGGGAGATAACTGACATACAGTGGAAAAGGATTCTGGAACTAGGATCGGAGGTGTCGGTCTCTCCCTCACAAAAGGCCTCCCATCTGATGCTACTGCATAGATCCTACTACACACCAAAAAAGCTCTTTATGTTTGGTCGTCGAACCAATGACGAGTGCCCCAGATGCAGGGGAACAGGAGATCTGATCCATATGTTTTGGAGATGCCCAAAACTAGTGAGATACTGGTCCGAGATTGTAAAGAAGATAAACACTACGTTTAAAACCAACCTAGAGATAGATCCTCGGACCTGCGTGTTGGGGCACGTTACTAATGAACCAAGAGACAGGAACACGGCGGTTGCGGTAGCAAGATGCCTGTTCCAAGCCAGAAAACTAATCGCACAGTCCTGGCATCAAAAACTCCTCCCACCCTGGAAGACTGGCTGGGAACTGTCAACTCCACAGTGTGGAGTGAGAGAACATTCCACACTAGGTCAGGTAGCTATAATAAATTTATAAGAATGTGGAACCTGTGGATTCAAACAATGCCGTGCCCGTCACCCATATTATCCTAGAGCCGAGATTATCCGCCTTCTACCAATGGGGCGGGTCGAGCTAAGAGCAGCCCAGAAGTTAGAGCCGAGTAAAGAATAATGTATGGAACCTAGGTCGGTTGCCAGATGTGCCTTGGGCATATAGGGGGTCAATAGAGGGGGGGACATAGGAGGGTGGGTGGGGGGGTTCACTAGATAGAAAAGTATTGCACATATAGATACATATAATAGCTGTATGGGAACAGGCGGTTAATCGGCTTTGCAAGCTATGTATCTTGCAAGGCGGTGTTATTGTAATTTTGTATATTGAAATTTATATTGTAACTCAATATCTACACAGCTTAATGATTCAAAAAAGGAAAAAAAAAGAAAAAAAAAAAAAAAAAAAGGTAAGCATTGAAAGGCCGCAATGATGTGACTGGATGTGGGACACACGTGAATAACATTCTGACGACAGTCCCTGACAAAGTTAACTGAAGTGGCAAGAAAAAAAAGAAAAAAGAGAGAAAGGAAAAAAAAAAAAAAAGTATATTGGGAGCAATACCCGCTTCTCAAAAAAAAGGCACATTTTAGTGATAAATTTTGAAGTTATTCTTAATATTTCTTGACCATGCTAGTTATATATAAGTACAGCGTGCTCTTCCGGAGGAGCCTCCGCATCAGTAACCATTCATCTAGAAGCCCATGCACCCCAAATTTTTTCCAATTTTTTGGGACATTTCCGGCTCATATATGTGAGCTTATAAAGTGGAAGGGTCTTATCAATAAGTGTTTTCCACTGTCCCACTGTTGGGGGGTCTGCCTGTTTCCATTTGAATAAAATGGCTTTCCTCGCATAGAATAGAGCGTAGAAGATGAATAGCCTCTTATGGGTGTTTGCGGTAAGGGTATCACAAATCCCCAGGAGAAGGACTCGGGGATCCAGTGTAAGTGTCAGTTTCCCAATCAAATTGATGTATTGCACCACCTCCCTCCAGAACTGTTGGAGAAGGGGGCACGACCACACCACATGTAAAAAAGTGCCTATATCTGTGTTACATTTTGGGCACCTATCAGAGTGAGAGGGATATATTTTAGCAAGCCTTTGGGGTGTATAGTATGCCTGGTGAAGGAATTTTAACTGGATGTACCTATCCCTGGCAGATATCATCAAAGGAATATATTGTTAGACACCCTCCTCCCAGTCGTCATCCGTCAGGGAGGGCACCTCCAGCTTCCATTTGTTAAATAGCCTGGCCCCCTGGCTATCAGTTCCCAGGGACACCCGGAGATACAAAGAGGAAAGGATACAGTCTACATTTTTAGATATAAGGAAGCGCTCCACCACATGTGATTGTAGTTGAATTTCTGAAGGGAATTGAGCCTGAATTGCGTGTCTCAACTGCAGATAGCGGAAAAACATTTTGGTAGGGAGTTGAAAGGTATTTCGCATTTCGTCAAATGATAGGAGTTTACCCTCTGGCATGATATGCTGTAAGATTTTGATTTCATATTTAGCCCAGACTGCTGGGTCTGGAATCATTAACAGATGTGATAATTTAGGGTTACCCCAGAGTGGCGTATAGGGTGAATAAGTTTGTGGTGGGTTAAGCTTAGCTGTCAACCTTTCCCATACCTTGGCGGTTGTGCGCATGGGGATAGTCATCTTATCTTGTGCTTTTGGACCCCTGAATACCAGGTTGCTCAATGCTGAGTACAACCCCAATATGGCTGCTTCTAAATTAACCTCTGGATTATGTCATGACTGAACAAACCACCAGCGTACCGTCACCAGCACTGCTGCCCAATAATATTGTTTGAAGCACGGCAATGCCAGCCCGCCTGCAGATAGGGGAAGTTGTAGACTGGTTTTAGCCACCCTGGGGGTCTGCCTTGCCCAAATGAAAGTATTAATCACCCGGTCTAATTGCTTAAAAAATGATTCAGGGATAGGTACTGGGGTGTTTCTAAACACATATAAAAATTTGGGAAGGAATATCATTTTGAGGAGGTTTGTCCTACCCACCGGTGTCAGGGGAAGGGACTTCCATGTTAAGCAGCGTCTTATTAGTTGCTGTAAAATGGGGTATACATTATCTGTCAAATAACAAGAGAGATCCTTTTTTATATCAATGCCCAGATACCAAAATTTAGTGACCGTTTGCAAGGGTATATGGAGGGGAGGGAGTGGGGGTGGCTGGGAGATTGGGAAAAGTATAGATTTGTTCCAATTAATGCGTATTTCCAGAGAAGGAGCCAAATAGATCTATGATCCTCAAGGTCTCCTCGAGGGAATAGGAATCATCTGGGAGATAAAGAAGAGCGTCATCCACGTAAAGGGAGATCTGTTCCCTTGGAGGGCCCACCTCCATCCCCCTGCAGCCGCGGAAGACCTAATAAGGATAGCAAGAGGTTCAATAGCCAGGGCGAACAAACCCGGGGATAGAGGACATCCCTGTCTAGTGCCCCTGTGTAGTCTGAAGGGGGACGAGAGGGACCCATTGGTTCTGACTCTGGCAGTAGGGTTGGCATACATCCGTTTAATCCAAGAAATAAATGTAGGCCCGATATTAAATTTTTCTAAGACATGCCAGAGATATTTCCATTCGACCGAATCGAACGCCTTTTCGGCGTCTAGGGAGGCCACCACTCGGGGGGAACCCCTGGCAAGCGCGTGGGATATATTTGTATACAATCGTCGCAGATTGATGTCTGTTCCTTTACCTGGCATGAAACCTGTCTGGTCCCCATGGACCAGAGAAAGGATAACTGTGTTGAGCCGATTCGCTAGAATTTTTGTGATGATCTTAGCGTTGACGTTTAATAACGAAATAGGCCGGTATGACTCACATAGCTCGGGTTCCTTACGGGGTTTAGGTATTACAACAATCACTGCCTCTGACATTGACGGGGGAAGACATTGACCCTCCAGCATAGACAGCAGAAGTTCATGAAAGACCAAAGACTCGCTATTAGTTTTATAAAATTCGGCCGGTAGACCGTCTGGGCCTGGGGACTTTGCAGATTGCAATGAGGAGATTGCCGTCTGCACTTCTTTAAGGGTGATGGGTGCATCTAGTTTGGTTTTATTTTCCTCCGATAGGACCGGAAATTCTATTTGGCTTAGGAAGTGTTGCAGGGTATCTAAAGTGTAGTCAGTTTTTGATGTGTATAGGAGTTCATAAAATTGTGCAAATCTGGCATTGATCATGGCAGGATCCGCCAGAAGATTCCCCATGTCATCTTTAATGTTGGCAATGTGTGCTATGGTGGAGCGCTCCTTGGCCAGCCATGCCAGCAGTCTCCCTGATCTCTCTCCTTGTTCGAATATCCTCTGCGACTGTGAGAGCAGTAATTTGCGGGTCGCAGTTGCTCGCAACAATGCTATCTCACGGTGAAGAGCTTGGAGTGTGGTATAAGTCCCCGCATCTTTGGTGGTCACATACCTGGACTCTAGGCTTTGAGCCCATCCTTCAGCCTCCTCTAATGCAAGCTTAAGTTTCCTAACTTTATTTATAACCACGCGGTACTGACCCCGTGTGTATGCCTTAAAGGCATCCCACACCATTGCAGGGGGAGCCGTTGCTTTATTTTGTATCCAATATGTATTCATCTCTCCCTCTACCTCAGGGGCGACATGCTCATCCGTTATCCAGAAACTCGAGACTCGCCATAAGCCGGAGCCCGTCTGGGAGTCCGTGTTAAGTTGTAGAAGGAGGGGGGCGTGGTCAGAAATGCCACGTGGCAGAATCTTAACCTCCTGAACATGGGAGAGAATGGGGCCACTGGCATAAAACAGATCAATTCTTGAAAAAGAGGCAGGATTGGCAGAAAGACAAGTATATTGCCTATCCCTGGGATGACGCCATCTCCACACATCACTAAGGCCATATCCCTCCACCATCGCTTCAGCGGGGAGTCAGAGGCCCCATCATCACCAAGCCTATCCATACTGGGGTCCATTGGCATATTAAAGTCTCCAGCCAAAAGAATGGCTGCAGCTGGGTATTGAGCCAGTATAGGGGTCAGTTTGTGTAGAATCGTCATAGAGGCTGGGGGTGGAATATATAAGCCCACCACTACCATCTCAATACTGTAGCACATAGCATGCATGACAACATACTTCCCTTCGGGATCTAAATGGAGGTCCAGCAGTGTAAAGGGTAGTGACTTGTGGACCAGGACCCTGACTCCCCTGGAGTAAGTGGAGTACGTAGAATGATAATAAGAGCCCACCCAGGACTTTTTTAGAGCCAATGTCCTGCTCCCCGTTAAGTGAGTCTCCTGCAAAATGCAGATATGGGGGTTGTATTTTTTAATATAAGTAAAAACCAAGGAGTGTTTTATCTTAGAGTTTAGGCCCCGTACATTCCAGGACATAACATTAAGGAGATTCATTCTGGTGCCCTGTTACATATGCGACAGGATTGATACAGCATACGCTCAATACAGAGCTCACACAATATCAAAATACGCTCAGTGATATACATATTCATGATTACACAGTGAACTGAATAGACCGCCCTCTCTAGTAGTAGCAGATTAACATTGTATGTCCTACTTTGAGTAAAATACTGATTGTACAATCTGAAGCAAGTAAAAGCCATGTAAATTATAAGTAAAAGAAAAACAAGATAATTTAAATCTGATCTGGGGTAAAACCCCAACACCAACCTTTCCCTTCCTCCCCCCTCCCCGCACCACCCCCCAAACTTTGGGATGCTTGTTCCCCAAAACTAATTGCGACAACTGCCCATGGGGCCCGTGAACAGTGAGCCACCAGAGCGACTTAGTCTGTGCACATAAAGAGCAGTCAGTGAGACCCAAATTTCCGGATAAACGATCCCTGCAGATCAAAATGTCTCCCAGAAGTTCCGGGGGTACTATTCTTAAACTGGAACACGTTGCAAACTGGGGACTCCGGTCCCCTTACCAAATGTTTAAACATGATCACAAACTTCTCTCCATCTCTTTTTGCGTATATGTTCTCTAACTAGCAGCCATATATACTCACAGTACCGGATCTTAAGAAGATTATAAGAGTGGCTTATTCACCACTGGCTGGATAAGCTGAGGAGAAAACTTCGGGCTTGTCCTGGAGTCGGCAGATGAAGGTGATCTCTGTTGCAGTAAAACTTGGGTTATAAGGGGATTAAGTAAGATCGATCGAATCACCCTCATGGTATTGTTTCAAGCCACCTGGATGCTTCTTCCGCAGATGTAAAAAACCGTACTGATTCTCCATCTTGTACTCTCAGGCGGGTGGGAAATAGCATACTATACTTGATCCTACGATTACGGAGATCTAATTTGATCTGATCGAAAGATCTTCTTAGCTTTTGTGTGTCAATTGAGAAATCAGGAAAAATCATTTCACTCCCTCATCGCGAAGCTCCTCGATCTTTCTCGCCTCCCGCAAAACCAGATCTCGATCCTGAAAGTTCAGGAGTTTCAAAATAAATGTGCGTGGAGGAGCTCCCGGGGGCCCCCCGGTAGCAGGCATTATGTGTGCCCTCTCCACCACAAAGACATCAGAGAACTTGGCATCTGGAAGAAGGGTACTCAGCAAGTGTTCAGTAAACGCCGTGGGGTCTTTACCTTCTGCACCCTCTGGTAGCCCCACTATCCGGAGGTTGTTCCTGCGATTTCTATTCTCTGTGTCCTCTGCACGAGCTTCCAGGACTTTCATTTTTGTTTGCAGCGTGCAGAGTGAGACTGCCTGGTCCTGCAGTGTGTCTTCTGCCTCCCCCACTTTCCTTTCAGCTTCAGTGAGCCTGGAGCGAAAACAGTCCATGTCTCTACGAATGAGGCTGATATCCAGCTGCATGCTCTCTATTTTCCCTGTCAGGGTGGTTTGGCAGGTGGTTATAGCCTGCATGAGGGCTTCAAAATTATTCTGTTCCTGCAGCGCCGAGTCTCCCTCCTCTGCCTTAGACGCCATGCTGGCCGCTGTGGCGGGAGACAGGCGCGCTATGGAGGCCTTCTTCTTCGGAGTATTTCGGGGCTTGCGAGACGCCTGGGAGTATCTCCCTCCGGGCATACCGGTCCCGAGAAGCTCCGGTGCTGTTTGCGCCCAATTTCAGGTCGGATATTGCAGGGATTCGGATGGTATGCCGGTCAGTGCTCAGAGCTCCCTCAGAACACGTCTGGTCCGGTGGCCATCTTGGACACGCCCCCCGACATGACCTTTAGGCCAGACTGTCCATCTTGTAGTTCAGAAAATCCAATCAACATTATCACAATCAACATAGACTCTTCTTCACACAATAGCAGAGTTAATTAACACAAACAACAATGGGGATCTAATGACTCTTAGATCCCATACTATAGACTTATTTACAATACACATTTTAGCAGACAACAGACAGACAGGTGCTGGAATTTACATCAGCATCTCCTAACAGTAGCTGTCCCAGCATTATGAATCAGCCACTATTCCAATATGGCAAATCCAGGGTCCCCAGAGTCTGTGTGTCCTGGGGGACCAGGACCCGAATCCAGAGTAATACCACCTCAAGGGTCCCCAGGCATACAGCTCACAAAGAGTACCGTTCCCCCAAATGCAAGGGCCCACGATCGATCGGCAAGAGGCTAGCATACAGTCCCCTCCAAAAGTCTCTCTCCCGGCTAGGTCTGTCACAACCTCCTTCTGAATTCCTCTTCCATGGTGGCTGGTATCTGTACCTCTCCTCTCCTGCTATCTGGACCTTGGATCCAGGTGATGGTATGGATGTGTTCACGGCAAGGAAGCACGATTCCACCATTCCCTCCACGCCTCTCAAGTAAGTCTTTCAGCGTGGTTCTCCTGCAGGCTGGTTTGGAGTGTCCCAGTGACTGGAGAGCAAATCCCATGGCTGCCAACCAATGTAACGAGCCCCTGCTCGCTCTATTCCACTCTCCCGACACTCCTCTGCAGCTATAGAATCAGATTGCAGATCGCAACATCTGATGGTTCAGTCATCCGATGCTCCGGGATTAGAACTACAGCCATGTGCCGTTCAAATCCAGTTGTGATAGCTCAGAAAAAACAGCAGGCAGGCCGTATGTAAGTTCAATCAGGAATCTCTTTTATTGACAGGAATACAGGCTCTTTTATACAGTAAAAGAGGGGGTGCATATCTCCTGCTCATATTACTCTAACAATACACCTGTAACCTAATTAACCTAATTAACATGGGCTAATTAACTAATCCCTTTAGACAGCCTAGATGACTCAGACATGACCTTTAGGCCAGACTGGCCGTCTTGTAGCTCTGAAAACACAATCAACATTATCACAAATCAACACCGAACTCTTCTTCACACAATAGCAGAGTTAATTAACACAAACAACAATAGGGATCTAATGACTCTTAGATCCCATACTAGAGACTTATTTACAATACACATTCTAGCAGGCAACAGACAGACAGGTGGCTGGAATTGACATCAGCATCTCCTAACAGTATTTGTCCCAGCATTATGAATCAGCCACTATTTCTAATATGGCAAATCCAGGGTCCCCAGAGTCTGTGTGTCCTGGGGGACCAGGACTGGAATCCACAGTAATATCACCTCAAGGGTCCCCAGGCATACAGCTCACAAAGAGCACCGTTCCCCCAAATGCCAGGGCACACGATCGATCGGCAAGAGGCTAGCATTCAGTCCCCTCCAAAAGTCTCTCTCCCGGCTAGGTCTGTCATAATGGGCATACATGCACCGTTCTTTTTTTTTGTTCAGCCCACGGGCTGAACGGAAAAAAGAACCTAACAGATACCTCCATTCAAATCGATCGATGCGGATGAAGAAATCACTGCCAAGAAAATTAAACAAAAATATATGCCCCTAATGTCCACCCCTGCCCCCATGCTTCGGCATGTATGCTTTTTTTTTAAACTGTGGTGGTGAAATCACCTCCTACAGTGCTGGAGTCATGGATTTACATATCGTGAGAGCAAACCCTGTTGTTGTCAGAATAAATAAACCTGTGCTGCAAATGAATGGCGTACCTGCAAAGCAAACAATGGTTAACAATAAAACACAGTAACAGTACAGTATAACAGTAGTGTTAGGGACTTACTGCAGCAAGATGGAGATGTGTGCGTGCGCGCATGGCAGCAGTGTGTGTGTGCACACGCTAACTTCTGCTTGGTACCAATGGGCCTTTAAAAGAACAGCAGCTGCACTTGTGCAGTGCTGTTTGATCTGCGGCTTACCTGTGTTCTGAAACCTGTACCTGCTATCTGATTACCTGTACTGACCCGGCTCTGCTGACTTACCTGCTATCTCCAATCCTGACCTCAGCCTGTCCTGACTAAGGATGAGCTTCGAGTTCGAGTCGAACTCATGTTCTACTCGAACATTGGCTGTTCGCAAGTTCGCCGAACAGCGAACAATTTGGGGTGTTCGCGGCAAATTCGAATGCCGCGGAACACCCTTTAAAAGTCTATGGGAGAAATCAAAAGTGCTAAGTTTAAAGGCTTATATGCAAGTTATTGTCATAAAAAGTGTTTGAGGACCCGGGTCCTGCCCCAGGGGACATGGATCAATGCAAAAAAAAGTTTTAAAAACGGACGTTTTTTCAGGAGCAGTGATTTTATTAATGCTTAAAGTTATTATTAAAAGTGTAATATCCCTTTAAATTTCGTACCTGGGGGGTGTCTATAGTATGCCTGTAAAGGGGCGCATGTTTCCTGTGTTTAGAACAGTCTGACAGCAAAATGACATTTGGAAGGAAAAAACTCATTTAAAACTACCCGCGGCTATTGCATTGCCGACAATACACATAGAAGTTCATTGATAAAAATGGCATGGGAATTCCCCACAGGGGAACCCCGAACCAAAAAAAAAAAAAAAAAAAATGATGTGGGGGTCCCCCTAAATTCCATACAAGGCCCTTCAGGTCTGGTATGGATATTAAGGGGAACCCCAGCCAAAATTTTAAAAAAAAATTGACGTGGGGTTCCCCCTAAATTCCATACCAGACCCTTCAGGTCTGGTATGGATTTTAAGGGGAACCCCGCGCCAAAAAAAAAAAAAAAAACGGCGTGGGGTCCCCCTAAAAATCCATACCAGACCCTTATCCGAGCACGCAACCTGGCAGGCCGCAGGAAAAGAGGGGGGGACGAGAGTGCGCCCCCCCCTCCTGAACCGTACCAGGCCACATGCCCTCAACATTGGGAGGGTGCTTTGGGGTAGCCCCCCAAAACACCTTGTCCCCATGTTGATGAGGACAAGGGCCTCATCCTCACAACCGTGGCCGGTGGTTGTGGGGGTCTGCGGGCGGGGGGCTTATCGGAATCTGGAAGCCCCCTTTAACAAGGGGACCCCCAGATCCCGCCCCCCCCCCTGTGTGAAATGGTAAGGGGGTACTTACCCCTACCATTTCACTAAAAAACTGTCAAAAATGTTAAAAATGACAAGAGACAGTTTTTGACAATTCCTTTATTTAACCACCTGGCATCCGCGCTATAGCCGAATGACGGCTACAGCGCGGACCTACATTCCCGGGAGGACGTCATATGACGTCCTCCCCTGTGCACGCTCCCTGCGCGCGCCCTGCAGGGCGCGCGCCGGGCGCGTTGTGATCACCGAGTCACTGAGACTCGGCTGATCACCGATCTGTGTAAGGGGCCGGTCCCGGCCCCTTACCATGTGATCAGCTGTCAGCCAATGACAGCTGATCACATGATGTAAACAAAAGATCGGTAATCGTTTTTTTTTTTTACTCACGCTGACAGCGCGAGTAGAAAAAAAAGCCGATCACCGGATCGGATGTGAGGGACATCGGTCCCCAAGTGGAAGAGGCACATCTGCCTCATCAGTACCCAATAAAAGTGCCACCTAATAGTGCCCACAGTGCCACCTAATAGTGCCCACAGTGCCACCTAACAGTGCCCACAGTGCCACCTAACAGTGCCCACAAGTGCCACCTAACAGTGCCCACAAGTGCCACCTATCAGTGCCCACAAGTGCCACCTATCAATGCCCACCTGTAGTGCCAATCAGTGCCACCTGCCAGTGCTGCCCATCACTGCCACCCATCAGTGCCCATCACTGCCACCCATCAGTGCCCATCACTGCCGCCTATCAGTGCCCATCACTGCCGCCTCATCAGCGTACATCAATGAAGGAGAAAAATTACCCGTTTAAAATTTTTTAAAACAAAATATAAAAAAATAAACTTTTTTTTTAAAAAAAAATCAGTTTTTAAAATTTTTTTAATAAAAAGTAAAAACCGCAGAGGTGATCAAATACCACCAAAAGAAAGCTCTATTTGTGGTGAAAAAATGATAAAAATTTCATTTGGGTACAGTGTTGTATGACCGCGCAATTGTCATTCAAAGTGCGTCAGCGCCGAAAGCTGAAAATTGGTCTGGATAGGAGGGGGGTTTAAGTGCCCGGTAAGCAAGTGGTTAAATGCTTCTTCTTTCTTCCTTCATCTTCTTCTTCTTCTGGTTCTTCTGGCTCTTCTGGTTCTTCCTCCGGCGTTCTCGTCCAGCATCTTCTCCGCGGCGTCTTCTATCTTCTTCTCCTCGGGCCGCTCCGCACCCATGGCATGAGGGGAGGCTCCCGCTCTTCTCTTCATCTTCTTCTCTTCTTCATCTTCTTCTTCATCTTCTTCTTCATCTTCTTCTTATTCTTCTCTTCTTCATGTCTTCTCCGGGCCGCTCCGCAGCCATGCTGTGGCATGGAGGGAGGCTCCTGCTGTGTGACGGCGTCTCTTCGTCTGACGGTTCTTAAATAACGGGGGGCGGGGCCACCCGGTGACCCCGCCCCCTCTGACGCACGGTGACATGACGGGACTTCCCTGTGGCATTCCCCGTGACGTCACAGGGAAGTCCCGTCAAGTCACCGTGCGTCAGAGGGGGGCGGGGTCACCGGATGGCCCCGCCCCCGTTATTTAAGAACCGTCAGACGAAGAGACGCCGTCACACAGCGGGAGCCTCCCTCCATGCCACAGCATGGCTGCGGAGCGGCCCGGAGAAGACATGAAGAAGAGAAGAAGAAGAAGAAGATGAAGAAGAAGATGAAGAAGAAGATGAAGAAGAGAAGAAGATGAAGAGAAGAGCGGGAGCCTCCCCTCATGCCATGGGTGCGGAGCGGCCCGAGGAGAAGAAGATAGAAGACGCCGCGGAGAAGATGCTGGACGAGAACGCCGGAGGAAGAACCAGAAGAGCCAGAAGAACCAGAAGAAGAAGAAGATGAAGGAAGAAAGAAGAAGCATTTAAATAAAGGAATTGTCAAAAACTGTCTCTTGTCATTTTTAACATTTTTGACAGTTTTTTAGTGAAATGGTAGGGGTAAGTACCCCCTTACCATTTCACACAGGGGGGGGGCCGGGATCTGGGGGTCCCCTTGTTAAAGGGGGCTTCCAGATTCCGATAAGCCCCCTGCCCGCAGACCCCCACAACCACCGGCCACGGTTGTGAGGATGAGGCCCTTGTCCTCATCAACATGGGGACAAGGTGTTTTGGGGGGCTACCCCAAAGCACCCTCCCAATGTTGAGGGCATGTGGCCTGGTATGGTTCAGGAGGGGGGGGGCCGCACTCTCGTCCCCCCCTCTTTTCCTGCGGCCTGCCAGGTTGCGTGCTCGGATAAGGGTCTGGTATGGATTTTTAGGGGGACCCCACGCCGTTTTTTTTTTTTTTTTTTGGCGCGGGGTTCCCCTTAAAATCCATACCAGACCTGAAGGGTCTGGTATGGAATTTAGGGGGAACCCCACGTCAATTTTTTTAAAAATTTTGGCTGGGGTTCCCCTTAATATCCATACCAGACCTGAAGGGCCTTGTATGGAATTTAGGGGGACTCCCACATCATTTTTTTTTTTAAATTTTGGTTCGGGGTTGCCCTGTGGGGAATTCCCATGCCGTTTTTATCAATGAACTTCTATGTGTATTGTCGGCAATGCAATAGCCGCGGTAGTTTTAAATGTGTTTTTTCCTTCAAAATGTCATTTTGCTGTCAGACTGTTCTAAACACGGGAAACATGCGCCCCTTTACAGGCATACTATAGACACCCCCCAGGTATGAAATTTAAAGGGATATTACACTTTTATTGTTTGACTTTAAGCATTATTAAAATCACTGCTCCTGAAAAAACGTCCGTTTTTAAAACTTTTTTTTGCATTGATTCATGTCCCCTGGGGCAGGACCCAGGTCCCCAAACACTTTTATTGACAATAACTTGCATATTAGCCTTTAAAATTAGCACTTTTGATTATTCATGTTCGTGTCCCATAGACTTTAACGGTGTTCGCGTGTTCGAACGAATTTTTTTCCTGTTCGCATGTTCTGGTGCGAACCGAACAGGGGGGTGTTCGGCTCATCCCTAGTCCTGACTCTGCTAAAGCCTCTCCTGCATGATATCCTGTTGCCAACTACTGCCTGTCCATTTGACCTTGCTCCAGCCTGCTGCCTTGCTCTACCTGATTACCTGTGTTTGACCCAGCTTGTCTCACCCGGCTTCATCCTGCTGTTGATCCTGCATCACCCAGCTCACCAGATCGTTGACCTGCATTTTTTTTTATTTTTTTATTTACATATTTATTGTAACTATAAACGTTCCAGGTTAGGGTCTCTCAAAATGTGATGGCCATCTAACATCGTTGGAGACCCTGTGTAAGTGTGCCCTAGGACTGTGCCATGCTGTACCCTATTCTAATACTTCACTAGTGTATGGTAGTGATGGAAACAATCACCGATGCAGAGACCAGGTTGGTCAGGACAGGAGGGACAATAAAAGCAGGTGTCACACCTATATCTGAGTTTTTTACAGACACAACTTCTTTGGGGTGCTCTTTGGGTAGGGGTACCACAGAGGACATCCGGAAAATGCCTCTCATGCAGCCGGCTCACTGCATTTGCATTGGGAAGTTGGGCACAGCACCGTCTGGATACAAAAGGGCTGTGATGATCTCTTCCTGGAATTTTAGGAAGGATCAAGTTCTTCCTGACGCTTTGTATAGCACATAAGCGTTCAGCAGAGCCAATTGAAATAAGTATACAGACACTTTATTGTACCAGCGTCTGGTCTTATGGGTAATTAAGTATGGCACCATCATCTGGTCCTTGAAGTCCACCCCTCCCATGTTAAGATTGTAATCATGGACACTGAGGGGCTTCTCAACAACACCGGTCACTGTTGGAATTTGGACGGTCGTATCTGTGTGAATGGAGGACAGAATGAAAACATTCCGTGTGTCCCTCCACTTCACTGCAAGCAATTTATTACACTTCAAGCAGGCTCTCTCCCCCTGTCTAAGTCAGGAATCTACAAGTCGTTGGGGAAAGCCCTGGTGGTTAGATTGTACGGCGCCAATTCCAGAATCAAAAAGGTGAATAAAAAGTGTCACGCTTGTGTAATAATTGTCCACATATAAATGGTACCCCTTTCTGAATAAGGGTGACACCAAGTCCCAAATAATCTTACCGCTGCCCTTATGTAATCTGGGCAGTTGTGGGCTTCCACGTGACTATCTTTTCCCTCGTAAACCATAAAACTACATGTATAGCCTGTGGCCCTGTCTCAGAGCTTATACAGCTTGACCCCGTATGTGGCAGGCTTGCTGAGGGGATACTGTTTGAAAGAAAGGTGGACAGAAAATTTAATTAGGGACTCATCAATGCAGACAACTTGATCAGGAATAAACAAGGCTTCAAATTGTTGGTTGAAGTGGTTTTAGAGGGGCAGTATTTTGTGGAGCCGATCATATTCAAGGTCACCCCGAAGATGCAGAGTTTATTGTCGTTGAAGTGCATAAACCACAAGATTTGCTCGTATCTAGTCCTGGTCATGGAAGCAGAGAACACGGGCATATGATGAATTGGGTCAGTGGACCAATAAGACAGCAGCTCACACTTTTTAGTAATGTCCATGAGGAGGGATAGGCCCAGAAAGGTCTTAAATTCGGGAAACATAATAGGTTTCCAGCCACATTCTCTGGAAAGGGTCAAATGAGGATTTGCGGTGATAAATTGCCCAGTGTATAAATTGCTTTTGTCCACAATAGATCTCTACAGATCTTCTTCTGTGAAAAACAGCAAAAAAAGTCAAGGGTAAAAATGAGCTTGATGTTTGAGTCAAACGTCGGGTGTTTGCCCGTTCGCCGAACAGTGAACAATATGGGGCATTCGCGGGAAATTCAAGTTCCATACGGAATGCCCCATAATGCACTGCGAGATCGCAGTGCATTAGTGTCTGATAATTGGCCAAAGCATGCACCTGACCTGCATGCTTTGGCCAATCACAGCGCACTCTGCAGAGAGAGCCATAATTGGCCAAAGACAGGGTGCCTTTGGCCAATCATGGCTCAGGGGGACTAAGTCCACGCCCCACACTATATAAGTCTGCTTACATAGCGGCTGTGTATAGTGTGCG